>JABFFC010000141.1:0-32004 GCA_013623535.1 Fusarium penzigii | reverse complement strand
CTACGGGGAGGGGGGACGACATCTTTGAGAGACTTGTCGGTGTCGATACCAGGGGATGTTGCGCGACGAGCGGCGCGGGAATGAATAGATGGTGCTGGGATTATGTTAGTTAAATGGATAAAAGCGCAAATGAAGAGGTTTTGTAATCGAACACTACTTACCCTTCTTCTTGGCCATTTTGCAATATGTCTTTGGTAGTTAAATGTTTGTATGTGTGTATTATGGAAATGGTCGACCTCAAAGATATCGGACCCTGGTGGGGGAAGTGGGAAATTTTGAGACCCCACACCTTGCGATAAGTTATCGCTGACCGAGTCACCGAAGCTTCACCGAAGCTAGCTACGAGCTACCTGGTAACTCAACTTACAATGGAACATATCCTAATTCATCTCTTTCATCTACATGTACACTTGAGTCTTCCAAATTGACTAAACCCACGAGGAGATTAAGAAAACGACTATCTATGTTCAGTTAATCCGCTCATTCACTACTAGAATGAATTTTATTCCTGGTTATTCGTGTTATCCCTGTTCCTAGATTATGCATTTTGTTCATCATGAAGCCAATCACTACATGTATGGTTGCCGGTCTTCAGTACCTTATACACCCGCATAAACTGGTATGTTATCCACAAGACACTCCCTTTCGTCAACGTGGTCGCGTATTCATATCGGGCCATTTATCAGGGATCCATCCAAGAAACCATCAACTCAGATGCCATCATCCCAGTCACTCTCCTCACAACAGACGAGATATTTGACGATTTAGAAGGTGTTCTACAACTTCTGGACTCATACGATGATGTGTTTTCTCCAGATTTTGGTGGAGTACTTGTCGAGAAGCCTGGTTACGGAAACGAGAGCCATGTTGTTTCTCTAAGTGAAACTTTGGTGAGGCAGATCTATCATCTTGACCAGATCACAGCGTCCAATGATGATTTCGCCGCGTTACCTTCGGGGCCCTACTTTCTGCATGGGCCGAACCTCCATCAGGCCTGGAGACTGTACGATGACGAACTCGAGGCTTTCACCTTTGGTGTTATAGCTAGTGACGTCGGCCAACCGGATGAGTGTGTGGTGTTGTACTGCTAACCCGGGAGTATGCTGACATCGGTCTAGATTCCAATCTCTTACTTCGTTATCACCTTCAGGGGCATTTAAATCTATCCCTGTTCCTTCACGGCTATATCATCCGAGACCATCTCCCCGCAAGCCCCTCTCTGGCGTTCGTGTGGCCGTAGGTGATACAGTCCCTCTCAAAGGAACACGCACGACCCTTTCAAGTCGAGCCTGGCAATCTCTGTTTGATGAAGCATCAGAGACCACAGCAGACTATGCTCAAACCCTTCTCGATCTAGGGGCAGTCATTGTCGGCAAGACTAAAGTTTCGCCACTTGGGGTTGGAGTTGACTGGGTCGATGGACAGGCGCCATGGAATGCTAGAGGGGATGGCTATCGAAGATTGGCTGCTGGCTCAGTTGGAGCTGCCGCAGGAGTGATGGGGTATGAATGGATGGACATTGGTATCAGTAACCAAGGTTCGTCTTCTCCATCATTATGTTGGCCGTGACTAATTTAGCAGACGCGGGATTACGTCCTGAGACAGGAGTCTACTCATTATGTCCATCAGTAGACGCTGTTGCGCCTGATGGTATCTTGAGGCTCTCCAGGTAGGTCTTTAAGAATGAAAAGGTAAGCTTATACTGACGATAAAAGATTTAGTAATATGCGGCTATTTGGCCGTAGTTTGGAAGATCTACGTCGTCTTACATCGAGCACTCTCGGTGGTACAGAGGAATCTCTGGGTTCGCATCCAAGTCGCATTCTGATGCCTGTTGACTTGCTGCCGGCAGACAAAGCCCAGAAACATGCAGTGGAAAGTCTAGCATCATCTCTGGAAGCTCTGTTCCAAACTTCCACAGTGAAGTTAAATATCAGTCGGACATGGTCAGAAACACCTCCAAATGAGGCAAAACAAGCTGATATGTCGACTTTTATGGACCATGTAAGTATGTTATGTGAAGTTTGGAGACCGTCTGACATAAAAAGGTTCCATTCAATGCTTGGTGCTACGAATACTATCATGCCTTTGACGATTTCAGGACGCAGTATCAAGAAAGGTCTGGAAAGAAGCCTTTCGTAGAGGCTAGACCAGGAGAGATATGGTATGATGGCCAAAATCGATAGATGATGATGATTTAACTAAGGATTGCAGGGCTGAATGTCAAGCCATTACTAAGGCGCAGCATCAAAAAGACTTGGATCGGCTCGATGTCTTCCGCAGGTGGTTCCACGAAAATATCATGAGCATCTTCACTACCCCCAATGCTGAGGCCGACGCCATCCTGATCTTACCGTGCGGAGGGGACTATGAGATCGAATACCGGGATGAACCTGTGTCGTGCGTTTATGGCGTCTGCAACAATGTCGCAGGAATCTTGGCTGACGGGCACATTAGTCCACCAACCATTTCGGAGGGCATAGCAGTCGAATTTCTAGCTTCTATCCTGGGAGTGCCGTACCTAGCAGTACCTTGTAAGTCTCGGTACTTGGTGTTTCTTCTTTCCTCTTCTCACCATGATTGCTTTTCTCGGTTATAAATTGGGGTGAATGCGAATTAATACATGGTATAGTGACTCAGGTGCCTTACAGATCTCGGATCAGTGGGAGAATCGAGTACCAGCCAGTCTGTGTCTCTGTTATGGGACCTCAAGGAAGTGATGTTTCTCTCATTAAAATCGCTGAAAAGGCTTTCGAAAAAGTCCATATTCCAACGAAAATTAATGCAGGACGGTTCACGTTTCCAGTAACCGAAAATCCCCTGCTCAACAACGAACCACACATCCAGATCCCCCTGTCGAATCAATTATAGAGCGTATCAGATGGACTGCAAGATCAATCCGGGGGAATTAAACATCTTGCCATGACAGAAGCAAACCCCCAACGTCAGACCACTGAAGCGGTCAGACACCGCCCAAGTGATGTTTTGGGTCTTGCTGAGCTTATGACAAGAACATGTTGGCTGGGGTTCAGTACGGCGGGTTTGACAAACAGAAGCGAGAAGAGAAAAGAACAAATCCCCCACACGGCAAACACGACATTCAAGTTCACTTCCCCCGCGTTAAACAATCAATCCCAGACACAATACAATACATTGAAACCTCAGACAACCAACGGCCGGGTTTGACTTGGGACTCTGATGCCGGGACCGGCTTTCACTGACACATGGAAAAAAGTGTCCCCCAAGGCATCTCCCTTTACGCAATTAGGTATAAACCCACGTACAACAGTGGAGAGATTTCCCCTTGGAAAGCTTAAGAAAACCACTTGGCGCCCATATTTTAAAGCCCCGGGATTTCCGTCCCGCTTTGAACTAGGGTCCGCTGTCAAAAAAAGGAAACCAAGGTCGTTGGGTTTAAACCGTCCTTGGTTGCGCGTACCCGGATCCCCGGCTTCTCACGGAGTCGGGGACTGGTGGCTTGTGGGGGTTTAACTACGTAGTGCAGTATGCAGTCCTACTGTAATGTCTGTGGTACTGTACAGTACAAGGGTGTGTGTTTTATCTTGTTGTCTTTGAGGCTTATCGTCAACAATCAGCATCACCGCATTCTCTATCACGCATCATATCACCGAGCCCAACTCATCTCATTTTGCATAACCTTGAATCCCTTCTTTGACAAGGCCCTCTACCACTTGCAGCTACCTGTTTCTTATTACCTCGTTCTCTTGACAGGTGACTTTTCGTATCTGCCCATCCCCAAGACCAGCCCTGTTGAATCATATTCATATATAATAACCTCATCCATTGTCATCATGGCAGAACCTACAAATACTCCAGTCCCGGCCTCAACCCCAAGAGCCACTTCCCCAGCTCCCCCAGTCCCACCTTTTCCTTACCCCGGATCCCCATTCTCCCCCACAAAACTCTCCATGACCACACCCAAGCTCCGGGTCCTTCATATAGGAGACCCTATCAAGTACAATCCGGATACCTATGACATCTTCAGCGCTCAGTTTGATGTTGTGAGACCTTCCACCGAGGAACGGCAGAGACCAGAGTTTATCAATGCGCTGAAGGAGAGGCGATGGGGGGACTTCCATGCCATCTTTCGTCCCTTCTGGGGCACCGGCGGTGAGATGGGGAAATGGGATGAGGAGCTTATACCTCTTCTTCCGGATTCTGTGCAGGTGTTTGCAAGTGCAGGCGCTGGTTTCGACTGGGCAGATACGAAGCTGTTGGCTGAACGAGGTGAGTCTTCGCTATCATTAGTACCACCACTATCGTTAGCATCACATACTAACAAACCAAAGGAATAATCTACTGCAACTCTGGTCTCGCCGCCTCAGAAGCCGTGGCCGACTTTGCCATCGCCATGATCATCTCCACATTCCGTGTTCTCCCCTGGTGCATCTCATCCGCCCTCTCCAACGACCAAGCCATCTTCCTGGACAATCACCAAAATGCAACTCTTCAATCATACAACCTCCGTGACCGCGCTCTTGGGCTCGTCGGATTTGGTAATATCGGCCAGCAGATCGCCGCTCGTGCTCGTCACGGTTTCGGTATGGATATTCACTACTACGATGTCCTGCCTAAACCAGCTTCCGTCATTGCTCCCCTCCGCGCAAGGCACCATCCCACACTCGAGAGTCTTCTTTCTACGGCGGATTGCATCCTCCTCGCCACGCCTGCCGGTAACGGCACACTCATCAACGCCACCACTCTTCCACATTTCAAACCCGGCTCTCGCTTCGTCAATATCGCCCGTGGCAGCCTCGTCGACGAAGACGCCCTTGCCGCTGCCCTACAAGCAGGACAGATTTCCCACGCGGCTCTTGACGTCCACGCCCAGGAACCAAAGATTCACCCTGGATTGTTGGAACTGGCAAAGGAGGGCCGCGTTCTTCTGACGTGCCACAATGCAGGCGGCACGGTTGATACGCACAAGGGGTTTGAAGAGCTGAGCATGAGGAATATCATGGCTGTTTTGGGAGGTGGTGAGGCCATCACGCCTGTGAATGTGCAGTATTTGAAGCCAAAGGTTTAGTGTAAGAGAAATACATACAAAGTTGATCTGATGTGTGGTTCTGCATGCTCAGGAGTTGACGTTTCTGCAAGACATAGTAAAGGAAGTAGATAAATGTTGAAATGGAATGGGTACCTACGGCTGGCTAAATAAAATCTCATTGTATGACTGAGTCAATAATAATAATAATAAATATGATGGACAACGCTCGCTAATGTACAAACACAAAACCAATACAAGCCCCTTCACTCCTTGGGCTTCTTCCTCACCAACCCAGCAGAGAGTACATTTACACCCTCCTCCTTCGGCTTCTTCTTCACCAACCCCTCTCCCAGAACATTCACCTTCCCACCCTGATCATCAGCACTCTGACTATCCGTTCTCTTCCTCTTAACCAGCCCCGTCAGGTTGTTCACCGGCTTCGCCCCATTCTCCGTCGCCGCCACAACCTCTTTTGTGCCTCTGACCGTAAACCCCCATTCACTACCGATCCCCACCTCATTCACCCATCGACGTGTGCTGCTCTGCGCTTTTGCGAGGGTTGTAAAGTCAAGATGAAGAAGGAGCTCAACAATGCGTTTGTAATCCGTCTCGCTGGTGACTTTTTCGCCGCGGCCTTGGGGTTGCCATGAGTAGTAGGCTGTTGAGTTAGGGATTTTAGGAAGATGATTACGCTGATGGGTTTTGACGTGTGGCTGGCGAGGGATAATAACACCTCGTAGGAGTTTCTTCTTCTTCGGCTTAGATTTCTTTCCAGGGTAGGCGATTTTCTTTGAGGGCTTAGTAGTGCTGGAAGCTGTTTCGGCATCTTGTGTGGTTGGCTCTGGCGCTTGAGATGCCTTCGACGCATCCACATCATCGTCAAACACCAACCAGATAAATCCCGTCATTCGACCACTGGAGCACTCTTGCCGATACGCCATCATCTCCCAGAACATATCCAACGTCTTGACACTCTTCCAGTTTCCTGTCTTTTTCATCTCAGCCGAACTAGCAGCCTCCTCATCCAGCTCATCGCTAAACCGAGATTTGGGATCATCAGGAAAGTGTGGGATCAAACACCGTGGAGGAACCTTGTCATGCTCGCGGTAATAGTGCGAGATGCGTTCCAGCGGATGTGAGAGTTCCCATGCGGATTGGCCGGATTTTCGAGGAGTGAGAGCCCTCATTTCGTTGGGTTCCAACCCAGGAACGACAAGGTAGGCTTTTGAGTTCTTCGATAGGGAGGAGTTCCCAGAAACGGAGTCTAGAAGGGGATCTAGTACTCGGCACCACCACTTGATCAGCGCTCTGTCGTCAAGAACATGCTTCCCCTTGTAATCGACACTCCCTGGGAAGAGGTACTGTGCCTGTGCGCGTGCGAATAAGTTGACGATAAACTGGATACCCCTTCTTTTTCGTTTCTCAATCAAGAACCCAACAAACGTAGCGCAAATCTCTCTGATTGGACTTGATGATCCTCTAGGGAGTTTAAGAAGATCAAGGTATCCTGTAGAATCGGCTTTCGAGACGAAAAGGGTTGTAGCTCTTGCAGTGGTGTAGATGAAAATCTCCACACCAAGGACCAGCACTTTGTTCTCCTTTGCTCCATCTGTGCCGTTTCCATCTTCAGGTACGTTTACTGACACGGCAAGAAAGTGGTTTTCGCAATATGTTCGTTCAGGACGCTCGTTTGGCGGCGGGGAGTAGAGTGGGCTTGTCTTTGTAGGAGGCGTTGAGACGTGATGGAAGATAAAGTCGCAGTCCTTTGGAAGTGCAGCGGATAAACGACTCCGTAAGTCGGAGTTGTCATGTTGTATTGGCATCTTGATAAGTGGATGGTTTGGAGTCGAGGAGACGTTGGATCAGAGAGGTTGTTTGAATGGTGATGCTGGGACATGTTTACTGGGATGGTGTACTGTAAACGGTCGCTAGGGCAGCGGGACGGCATGTGGGAGGTGACTATTTACACGTGGTGGTGGGATTCTCACGTGGCTTCTGGAAGGTTATAATGACAAACGAAAGATGGAAGATTGTTGACGCTCGGTCATGCAGCATTACAGCAGGAATTGCCTGGATAAGTTTCTTCCCTAGGTAAAGTGCTGGCATAAATAGGACTAATTAATATATTTTGCCTACCACATTGCTACACTCGCTCAGCTTCATGCCTGTGTAAATCAACCATATGATCCCCCACCCATACCGGGGTTATGTCTATTTCCAACTTCCAGTATGGAAACATCGAGCATGGTATTATGTGTTCAAGGATAATTGACTGGTACTCAGGTGTATCTAAATGGAGTCTTCATATTATGAATGATCATGATAACCTGACTGCACAATTGCTTGCCCATGATCTATAACAACCCTAGAGTGTGTAAGTCATGGTGGAGACATTATGGCTCACAACTGCAGTAATATTAAGATTAGCAAAAATAAAGCTGATACGAAAGCGAAAAGGAAAAGACGATATTCTCTGTTAAGGTCAACTTTACTCACATCCTGCTCAATTCCAAAATATCTACTTTTCAGGTCTCAAGATGTCCATGAGTGAAGGGTCTATCGGAAGTGGAGCCGCCAGATGTCTAGCGGCCTGCAACACGTGACCTCCAGAAAATGTTCGCGATTGAGCTTCATCCAGCATCCTGCTCCAATACTCGTCCCAGAATTCACGATTCAACCTCCCCCCATCGTCCTTATCGCCATGGCTCTTCAACCCTGCCGCGCCTCACTCGCGCGGAGTAGCCGCCAAGCCCTCCGATCGCTCACTCCCTGCCTTCGCACATACGCCACCGAGTCCTCCTCTCCCGCCAGCGCTCCCCCATCCGCACCTATCCCAAGATGGTCTCAGACACCCCCGAGCATGAAGGCTCCTCTGCAGTTGGACCATGCGAAGAATCCCCATAACAAGGTCTGGAAGGTCAACGATGACCCCGAGAAGTTGAACGAGGCCTACGATCGTCTGCTGGGGCCGAACGGAAGAAGGCTTTTGCCCGAGGAGCTCAAGTGGTTGGCCGTAACGCATAAGAGTTTCGATCAGGGAAGGAGAGGATTTAACGACAGATTGGCGCTCTTGGGTATGTCTAAAAACAAGACGATGTGCTAGTATGGCACTGGAATTGGGGAATCTGGACATCAAGGGGCAATGCGCTGACATGAAATATCTGGCAGGACGAATGACACTTGTCATGGAGACGACAAAGCACATTGTCGCCATGGATCCCATGAAGGGATCAAAAATTCCCGATGATTTCGAACGAACACCCTTTGAACATCCTCAATTGGATTCGCTCGACAACCTCAACGTGCTAGGACCCAAGGATGTTGCTGGCAAGGAAAAGATCTACCAACTGGCTGCTGAATGTGGTTTGATTGACGTTGTGCGGTGGAAGCCTCGTCTGGTAAGATTCAAGAGAGAAGATTTAAACATGACCAACACCACTGACAAACTGCAGGTACATAAGCTCAAGGCGTCTGGTGTCGAGGTGGTTCTCAACGGTGCCGTCCTTGCCATCATTGGTGCCATAACCCTGCAGCACGGGTCTGCAGTTGCCGCCAAGATTGTTCGCGAGAGGATATTGTCGAGGCTGCGCAAGAACTAAAGCGTTGTAAACTAGTCCATCTGTATCATACATCTGTACCATTTAGGAAGAAGGGTTTTCTGCGGGTTCTTGTACAAAGCGTGACGGTTGATGCAATTCAATCGACCATGTGTGATATTATTCATAAAACTATAGAGGGTTGATGAACTAGGGGTATAAAAATGAATCTGAGTCTTGCATGGGGGTATCTTGTATGATGAAGATGATCATGTGATGGTGGTCATTACTGCAAGAGAGGCGTTTCTTCGTCAACTGTCTCGTTGGACTGTTCATGTCCATCCTTGTGGATGAGCTTCTCGCGATAGATCCAGCCCAGACAAGTTCCTGCTCCTGGGCCGACTAGGAATGTAGTCAAGATGGTAGCCAGGGGTACCCTCCAACCGACCTCGACGAGCATCCAATACAATACGGTCCAACCAACAAACTGAGCATCCACCTCGATGAAAGTGATGGTTGATCTAGTCATTTCCTTGCGGTCATCAGGACGAGTCAAGCTCCAGATAAAGACGATGTGAGCAGCAATTGAGCAGATGATGGGCAGGACATAAACAAAGATGAGAGAGCGGCGGTTTGACTCGAGGTGAATGGTGGTAGAGGTGGTGCTGTTGATGAGGTTGACAATCTTGCGGACGGCCTGGCGGATGAGGGAGACGTAGATGGGGAAGAAGAGCCAGATGACGATGGTAGCTGGCGTGTTGAGAGCGAGCATGAGAATAGAAGGGATGATGTACCCGACGGCGATACTGACAGGGATGGCGATAACCTCACTGTCTGGTAAATGTCGACTCTCATGCTCATCCGCTACCGAGTCCTGGTCTTGTCTATCCTTTGCCTCAACAAGACTCCTAGCACGATGCAAAAACGCCGGAATGATAACAAGCTGCCATACAACAGCTCCTCCCACCAAGTCAAAAACCAACCACGGACCCGTAGGATACGCAATAAGCACATTCGGCGCATTGCATATCCTCGCGGCCTCCACCGTACTAACCGTCAACAGCCCACCGATAAAGGCCAGAACAACCGCCATGACGGCCATGCTACGAAGCGACGCAAGCGCAAAGTGGAAGAAGCTGACGAGGTAGCATAATGGAGTTCCCAGACCGGGAATGCGACTGATGGCGGGGAGGCGAGAGCGGGAGTGACATTGGGACCAGAGAAAAGCGGCGTTGACGTCGGAGTGAATGAAGAGGGTGATAATGGTTGCGATGGAGAGGAGGATGGGGATGATGATGAGGTAGCGGAAGGGGAAGCGACGGATGAGGGGATGGTAGGACATTGTGAAGATGGCGAGTTGTGGTTGTGGTTGTGAAAGTGAAAATGAAAATCAGGATTATTGAATCATTGTGTATGAGTTATTAATGTTGTTGATGCTGGTGTTGGTTTTGATGTTGGGGTGTGTGAGAGGGAAGTCATTTGGTGATGACCCGTGATTAATTAGTTGAAGGACGCTAAGACGTTGTGGGTCATTCACCATCTCATCTCACCTCACCTCACATTGATACGTATAGCATGTCTGTGTACTAAGTTAATAATACTAACAATGAAAAAAACATCTTGGAGTTTTTCTTTAATCTATCATTTCGGTGGATCACATCTCCTTGAAATCTTTGCATATCCTCCCGCGTTCATATTAAATCGACGCGCAAATCGGAACCGGTTCGACCTCCATCTTATCGTCTCCAATAAGTCCTCCTCCTTGCCATAGAAACCACCAGCTATCCAGGCGAGTATCTTCCACCGCCACATTGCAACCTTTGTCGATGTTGTAGGAATGAAATTAAACATGCCCGCGTACTCAAAACTTTTGGGGTAAAATCCTGCTAGGTCCCAGTCGATAACCCATATCTGCCCGTCGTTATCGAGCATAATATTCCGAGGCGCCAAGTCATGATGCGTAAAGACAAAGGGTTGGGTAGAAGAAAATATTGGGTTCGGGCAGATGGCGTGTTCTTCGAGGGTCTTCTTAAGCTCGTGCTTTATGGATTTGAAATTGGCCCAAAAGTTTAAGAATGCATTAATAGCATGGCAGTTCGCATTGGGAGGTAAGCCATCAGTATCGTCTAGATAATATGATTTGCATGCGTGTGTTGCCAATGATCCCGACGATACTGAAGTCACAGACCTCATCTGGTAGACCAAGGCATGAAGCTGAAGGGCAAGTCGTACACTCGTTATCCAGCCAAGTTCTGGCCATGCTTCATCCAGGGTCTTTCCAGGAATCCGGTCCATGATGCAGAAAATACAATCATCAACCTTGACTTTCCGTCTGATCTGTGGGACTCGGAGTCCAAGCTGAGTTGCGAATTCGATGGCCTTTACAGCATCTTCCAGGTTACGCGTTGAATAGCCTTTTGCCAGATACTTGGACGATAGAAGGATAACATTCTGATAGTCGGGGACGTGAGGGTAAGAAGTGATGAACTTTTCAAGGTCAGCATCTGTGTAGCTCAAGAGTTGGGTATCGTCGAACCCGGACTCCATCTCGAGAGTTGTGAAGGAAGAGTTGCACTGCTCCTAAAACAATAACTTACATGCCACACAGCTAAGTTGGTGATACCGGTATGCACTCTTTCGTTTGCTGCCCGGTTATCTGCATAACTTAGATGGCGGTACCTACCTAAGTACCTACTAGATACCGGATACTAACTAACTGACTAACAGTAGCATCTCTCTTATTAACACTAGATAAACCGGTCATCTGATGGAACCAAGAAAAGAGGTAGTCTTGTGTTTGGTGTTGAGTTACGGTTGGATGGTTGGATAGTTGTCTTGTATCCCATTCCCCTGAGAGGCCTGATCGAAGTCTCTAGTAAGAACTACAGAACCACCAACAGGGCAATGCATACCCTCTCACTCAGAGTGAACGGCGGAGTTAAGATACTGCAACTATGGATGATCATGACGTATTATTAGGGCTACGGATAAAAGTTAAGTAAGTTTTTTCTTCTTCTGAATCTAAATCTCAGTAGCATGTGGTGCCTCCCATCTAATGACAAGTGAAACCGTAAAGGATGATGATCCTGATGGATGTATGTCCGTTTTTATTTTTGTTTTATTTAATGTGTATTAAGACGGCAAGAGCATCAGGAATCTTGATTTCTGCTATATCATAACATGATTGTGAGTGGATTGAGCCCTTTGTCCTATTCGAGATGGTCATGTCTAACAAGCTACATAAGTTTTATAAGGCAGATATTGCACTATGTAAAATCGGACCAAATCCATATAGTAACCATATTTATGATCAACAACTCGCAATCGAATGGTCGAGGCCAACGCGAGAGCCTTTGGAGGTAATCCCTCGAAAGTTACTACTTGGGGCGAACCCGCTAGATCTCTATCCGTCGACATCCATATCAACACTACGTTCATCGCTCAGGACAAAACAGCGTGGAACATGCTTGGTTCCGTAGAAGGTCGTGCAGAGAATACTAAGGATGATCAAATACACTGTAGACGAAACGTCCCTGAGAGACCTCATTAAGGGTATGGAAGCCGCACAAGTTGCGCTTTCGCTAGTGGCAGACAACACCACGCTGCTATCGAACAGAGAGCAAAGATGGAGGATTGGGAAAGTCGCGGGCGTGCCAGTTCTGATAGGGACTATTGCACAGAGGGGAGAGGCTTGGTCAACTCAAAAGTCAACTTCTCAACATTTACACAAGCCTACTTATTCGAACCACTGGTCACCAAGAAACAGAGAGAAGCCGTCTTTGAAGAATATAGGAGAGATTCATCGCTCAAGACGGACTTTGACGTTGCAGCTGCTATATATGCGGACTTCTTCTGGCAATGTGTAAATACTCCCCCGCTACCATCCTCACTGGGGGAAGAGGGTTCAAACATGATGTTGGTCCATGGACATGATCCGAGCATAGTATTAGACCCTAAGAATATGATGTTTTAGCCTCTAAGCATCATGTACATTGGGCCTAATACCATAACTAGGTCGTTTCCAGCTGTGCCAATAAACATGCTGAATCACCCCTTTCCCCCTTACCCAGTCGTGGTGCACTAACCGTTCAAAAGCCTCAGGCTATCCAAGCTAATATATCTTCCTCCTCCAACCCAATATGGTGATACTACTTCAACGCCTCCGTCACACCCCTCATCGGCCGAAACTTAACCTACTTTCAGAAAATTCCACAGCCCAGACGTAGCTCTCCTTTTCAGCTCACCCACCCTCGACCAGGACACTCTCACACTTCAACTGTACACTTTCGCCAGTTATCTTCGCAGCGTTGTTGGGAACTTTGTGAGAAATCCTGTGTAGGGTCCTGGATTGCCGAGTGTCGGGTAGAGGTATACGCGTTTTGATGTTGCGAACCTGGGAGATGTGGGAGGTGGAGCTGCGTCCGGGGCGATGATGGTGGATGGGGGGAGGTGGATGGGAGGTATTGGTTGTATGAGGAGATATATCCCTTGATTGAGAAGTATGTGCTGTCAGGGTAGCATGGATGTTGATGGAAGATTGATAAGTGCCATCGAATTACATGTGCTGGATTACATAGTGACGTCTAAACCCTTGTCTTGTCTATACCTTGTATGAATAATAAACAGATAGTCAATCAACAATCATGACTCGAAAATATTATCTATCATGACACCTCACCACATCCCTTTATCAGTGTCGTCACCACATGAAGCCATCCACAAACACATCATTACAAACCACCAGCCTCCACGGAGCCCATTTCGAACTTTGCCATTCCTTTTTTTTCTTTCATCCCGGTTTCTCGGTCCCACCGACCACATTGGGATCTCGATCGGCACTCCTACCGGGTCCCCCTATCACTTATAAGGCTAGCCCAGTTTCCTCCCCCATGACACCCTCATGGGTTTTTACCCTTTTCTGACTGACTTACATCTAGAATGTCACTAAAAAGTGTTCCTCACTAGTGTTCCGTCGTGAAGGCGATGCCACTATGATGAAATACCGTCGTGATTTTCTCCCTCTCAGACTCCATCTGTTTTTCTCCAATGTCTATCGTCATAGACTTTTTTTTTTTTTTCTCTCGCTATTGTTCTACACATTTTCGGCATCCAAGATGAGAAAGCACTTCGTAGAGTGAGCCAATGTCAATTGTATTTGCAGGGGAATATCCCGTACATCTCAAAGACGTCATATAGCATCCAAGGGCTATCGACAACATATAAAACCTCCAGAGTGAACGACAAAAGACAACCCTGATAGACACACTAGACAACCAGAATCACTACGTTATTCCCCTTGCATATTTCACTTAATTAAATACACTCGAATCTTTTCCACAATGGGTTACCCTGATACCTTTGAAGGCTTCTGCGTCGACAACCCCAAGGGTTGGAACCAATTCCACAAGGCCGAGCTCAAACCCAAGCCCTTTGGCGACCGAGACATCGACGTTGAGATCTCCGCATGCGGTGTCTGCGGCTCAGACGTTCACACCGTCACCGGTGGATGGGGTGACTTCGAAGGTCCCCTGTGTGTCGGTCACGAAGTTGTCGGAAAGGCCGTCCGCGTGGGTGACAAGGTCAAGGACATCAAGGTCGGCGACAGAGTCGGTGTTGGTGCTCAGGTCTGCTCTTGTCTAGAGTGTGATCTCTGCAAGAACTACAACGAGAACTACTGCCCTGACCTCGTGGATACCTACAACGCAACGTATCCCGACGGAAGTGTCGCTCATGGAGGTTTCGCATCTCACATCCGTGCCCACGAGTACTTTACTTTCAAGATCCCTGACGCCCTCAAGACCGAGGAAGTAGCGCCTCTTCTCTGCGCAGGTCTCACCACGTATTCCCCCCTTGTCCGTGCCAATGTTGGCCCTGGAAAGTCTGTTGCTGTAGTCGGCATCGGTGGTCTTGGTCACCTTGGCATACAATGGGCAAAGGCTCTCGGCGCGGACACATATGCTATCACACACTCACCCCACAAGGCCGAGGATGCAAAGAAGCTTGGTGCCAAGGAGGTTATCAACTCCAACGAGGACGGCTGGGCCGACAAGTACAAGTTCAAGTTTGACTTTATCCTCAACTGCGCCGATGCCACCCACAAGTTCAACATGTCCGACTACCTGGGAACTCTCAAGATCGGAGGCGAGTTCCACATGGTCGGTCTTCCTGATGAGCCTCTGCCCGAGTTGACGGCCGGCCTCTTCACCAGCAACGCTGCCAAGATCACTGCCAGTCATATCGGTAACCACCAGGAGATGGATGCTCTGCTGAAGTTGGCCGCTGAGAAGGATATCAAGGCCTGGGTTGAGACGATTGACATTTCAGAAGAGGGATGCAAGGAGGCCGTCGAGAAACTCAAGGCTAACAAGGTCCATTACCGATTTACTTTGACTGGATTTGACAAGGCGTTCAAGCGAAACTAGATGTATTAGTAGCATAGTTGATGATAAATGAATTCATGTATACAAGTCAACAGAGACAAGCTCAAGTCATCGGGAATAAGTGACAATCATATTCAATTTACTATTATAAATATTTAACCTGGTATTTCATCATTACTATCATTATTTTTAGATGCCTGATTTGTCGTTAGTAATTATTCATATACCAAGATCATTCATCATCACATACCAATAGCCTTAGCAATAGCAACACCAACGCCGTGGGCACTGGCAGGGTTCTGTCCAGTGATGACCTGGCCATCCACGACAACCTTCTCACCCCAAGGCTGATCAGCCTTGACGTATTTTCCGCCCACGCGCTTAATCTCATCCTCGAGGAGAACAGGCATGTTCTTTGTCATCTGAGCCTGGTCCTCCTCCTCGTTGCTGAAACCGACAACCTGGCGGCCCTGGAGAAGGGGCTTTCCGTCAATGTCGACGTTGACAAAGACGATGGGACCATGGCAGACAGCAGCAACGGGCTTTCCGGCACCGTAGAACTCCTTGATAAGCTGGATGGAGTCCTTGTCGTTGATGAGGTCAAACATGGGTCCGTGACCACCAGGGTAGAAGATAGCAGCGAACTCATCAGTCTTGCCGAGGAACTCCTTGAGAGGACGGGTGTTTTCCCAGATCTGCTTCTTCTCGTTGAGGAACTTGACGGACAGTTCGTCGTTCTTGAAGGCCTCGACGGAAGCAGGGTCAAGAGGAGCGTTACCGCCGGCGGGAGAGGCGACGACGATGTCGACCTTGGGGTTGGAATCGTCTTCGCCTACAAGGGCGTAGTAGGGGTGAGCGAGCTCGGGCTGCTTGTGTTAGTATTCAATGGCGGGTCAAGACTTCTCTGGCAAACTTACCAAGTACCAACCGGTGGGATGACCATTGTTCATCTTGTCACGGCTGGTGAGAACGACGAGAACCTTGGGAGCCATTTTGAATGTGATGTGAAAACGAAGTGAAGATGCGATTGATGGGTATAATGCGATACGGGTATAGATGTAGATGTCAAAAAGTAAGGAATATGAATGAGTAGTATGGAGTATGGAGTATAAGAACAGAAGAGAACGAGTGGGAAGTCTCGTAACTTATACTTATACTCGAAAGCTAAACAGCCCAGGCCAGTCCAGCCCAGGATCAACAAGACCCTTCCCCTTCCCCATCTCCAAGCTTGACTTGACCCCTCTCCACGTAACCTTAGCCCCTCTCTCATTGCTTCCATTTTTTCCACACCTCTTCCTCTCCTCTCCAAGCTAGGTCTTACCTGGTAGCTTAGTCGTAGCTATGCACCATACTGCATAACTTACAGCACACAAATATCTACTTACATAGATACAGATAACAATGTCACTGTAAATCTTACCACCTTGTGCTTACATCCTCAGTTCGGCAAACCAGAAAATGCCGTACCTGCTCCGTGGAGGCTCTTTCCATGTGTTAAAGCCGACAACGATGACAAAGCTATGGAACGGGGACCATAAATCTTTGACGTCATCCCCGCACCCTTTCGGAGCCGGTGTCTTGTCTCTTCTCGGCAGGTACGAGACCGAACGGGCCATGAAAAATTGATGGGAAAGAGAGAAAAAAAATCAACTTCAACTTCAACTACCGGGGGGGTGTGTTGTTCGGTGGGGCCGTACGAGGGAAACACGTCGAACAAGATGGGTTATCGAACTTGTCACTACCTAAGCAAGGATCTCTTCTAGAAGCCGGTGGTGATAGACACTAGAAGAAGTGAGGCAGGCAGACCAAAACAACCGTGCAGTCTTCAGAAAAATTGTTCGAAAAGAAGACCATTCCCGTCCCATATTTTCTACGCATCCTCACCGCTTGATAGACATAATACAAAACATGAATAGATAAATCACATATCCAAGTCAGGCTGCTAACATTTCTCTCACAAGGAAAATATCTACAGGTCACATTGACACGACGTGAACAAAACTGAAACCCCTTTGAGCGTCTTGACAGGTACTTTATTGATATATCCATTAAATTGTCATCACTCTCCAAAGCTCAACAGTGACATCTCACATCAACGGCCGAGTGCACGACAAGAAAACTCAGCTTATAGACTAGAGCGTATACTTAATACACTGACAAGAATCAGAGAAAAGAAGATGCCAAATAGCATACGTGTATTATCCAAGATCAAGCATTGTTTGCTTCTCATATCCATCACCACAACGCCCACCTCCATGTTTCAGTCAACATAGAAAGATCAAGACAAAAAAAACCAAACAAAGAAAACAATATTCGACGGGACACTCAGCTATATCCAGATAAAACGCCCGGCGGCAACCCGCCAACATCAGAATCAGTTCAAGTGGAGACAACTTCACCATCAACCAAAAGAATGCCCAAGGTTCGCTCTTCCAAACCAGATCAGGTATCATGTACTTTCCATCAATTCCATGCCGGACCATATTCATATCCATTTGTCGCTCATCTTTTTTTATCCTCTTCGCTTTTCTCATCACTCAAGTTCAGCCTTGAAGTACTGTCTTGATCCGATTTTAAAATCCCCGGGACCCCCTTTTCGTCTGGTCAAGGCAGCTCCAACTTGTTTTGTTGCTGCATCACGTCAATGTATGCAGCCTTTGCTCCTGTGCAACGCCACATCTTAGCCCATCTTCACATCGCCACCAGACTCAGTCTGTGGTAACATGGGCTTCTCTTCCTGGCCTCGCCGCTTGCCCATACGCTCTAGCCATTCCTCCGCCGATACAATCGTACCATCAAGGACCCCGCTGACTTGGGCAACCATATCAAGACCCTCTTTTGCCAGGACAAGCACCTTGTGGGCACCCTCGGTAAGAGCAGTTTCGCTGTCCTTCTCACCATTCTGAGCATTCTTGTCCGACATGGTGGCCACACGGAAGCGCTGAGGAAGGCTCGTGAGGTGACGGCGGACGAGGATTCGTGCATTCTCTGGCAGAGCACCTCCAGCATACTTGGATACAGTTGTGATGGCATCCTGGAGGGTTTTGAGAACGTCGTTCTTCAGTGAAGAAATTCGTGCTGCAAGTTCAGTTCGGGACTGGCCGTCTTGACCATTGGCATGGCCGTTCTGGAGAGCCGCCTTTTCAGGACAGCCCTGGCCTGCCGATGAGGGTGCCTGCTCGTATTGATCGAGAGTGTTCTTGAGAGCACCAATGACACGAGCGATGTGGTCGTTGGCCCATCGTAGCCATCGCAAGCAATACTTGAGACTTCGTAAGCTCTCCTCGCTCATAGCAACGCTTAGGCCAGACGTTGACGTAATCAACCGAGATTGCCAAGCAGCATTGGGTCTTGGGTTTTGTCGTGATGGGTTATGTTCCTCAGCTGTTTCTGTGTATGCAGGCGACCGTGCCTCATCATACGCCGGCAATGTATCAATGGTGCTAGTGGTAGACATACGTCGAGAGCCAGCCTTTGATAGGGGAAAAGAGTGGTCCAGCTGTCCTTGATTGTCGCCTGGTAGATGCTGGAGTCCAGCAGTCGGTGCTATTCCCTCAATCTCCAGTCGCTTGTTGCTGAGTGGCTCATTGTCGCTATCCTCCTTCCTTCGCTTCTTACCATGGCCAGTCTCCAAGTCACCGTTTTGTTTTCGCCCACCCAAGAACCACCTCACACCACCCTCCACACCTGTGACTCGGCCAACAGATCCCACAGTGTTGGCGATGGGCGTAAGATATCCCTCGACATATTCAGCACCAGATCGGAATCTGGGAGAGAAGTTCTTGGCGCCACCGTACGCTGAAGTCGCACCCTCAATAGTGCTGGCGAGTAAGGGGTGTGAGGTTGTGAGCAAAGAGAGTAACGGCTCAGGATTTGGTGATTGGGTTCGTGTGCGATTCGAGGACTGGAAACCATGGGAAGTTGGAGGGCTCAAAGGGAGCGATGTATTTCTGTTGGGTGGTGACGAAACGAAGTCTGCGAATGTTAACCATATATCCAACAAGTTGGAGGAAAATGTTTAGACGACCCACCTGCTCTAAGATCTCCGAGTGCCTCCGCCGCCAATCGTACATCGGGATCATCTAGACTGACACTGCTGGCTCTAGCATCGTGAAGGGTATCGGGAGAAGCGGCGCTAATAACGCTGTTGCTACTGGTATCAATATCCATTCGAGAAGGGCTATCAATCGTTTGAAGCCCTAGCGGTCCTGGCGCATGGTACGAAGAAAGAGAATTCAGAGAAGGCCAGTGGCTATTAGGTGGTGGGCTCAGAGCTATGTCGTTTGTGAGTGAGCTGAGCGATGGCAGTTTGAAGTCGGGACTGGCACTTCCATGGGCTAATGGCGGCAGTGGGGTCGGAAGATCGGTCGGGACATCAGGTAGTTTAATTCCGGCAGAAATAGCATTGTTGTACGACGGGGGAGAAAATGCCATCAAGTTTTGCGGTGGTCGAGCCGGTGGTGGCCCGAGTAGGGCATCGCGAGTATTCTCGCGTTCGCTCGTTGGGGCAAGCATGTGATTGCGCTCCATTGAGCAGAACGTCGGCAATAAGATAGCTTACGTCAATCAGACATCGGGCCGGGATACGAGTAGACGGCCAGGGCTGCAGGCGCAGTAAATGTAAATAGAAGGGTCGTCCGCTATAATCAAGAAGAAAAAGAACCACTGTCGACCTGTCGCCCAAGAAATAAAATATTGTCGATTGAACAGCACGGATGCTGGTGGTGAGAGAAAAGGAAATGGGAGGAGGGAAAAATGGTTGGGGTGGGAAGATCAAAAGGAAAGTGGAAGGGTGACTTGACTTGGGGTGTACCGTGTACCAGTGAGGACGGGATGAGGTGATGGCAATAATTAACGGCAGAGCGAGAGCGATCGTGGGGGGGAGAGAGGAGGGAATGAGGGCCAAGTAACGTCAGGCGTCCTCGGGATCCCTAGACCATTCCTTCCTGGCCGTTCAGCTGCAGGGACCAGTCAAAGAGCAGGCACAAGAGACGAGAGGCCCAAAAACATGATGGTAACCCACCCAAAGCATCAGTAACCGGACCGGACTGCAGTGGGTTTTGGTATTTTGGGAGGGTTTTCTCACGGGAAGGTGGGGAAGAAGACTCACTAGAAGCCTGTAAAGTCACCTTGCTTCAGTGTTTTTTCTCGTAGTAATGGTGGAGACGCTGCCGACTTACTCGTGCTTTTATTGACAGTCTCAGTCAATCAGTCACATGTGAAAAGCCCCATGTCAAAGCTTCGCTTAGAAATAGATTATCAAGAAGCCCAAATAACTGATCATCTTCAGGGGAAGAGGAATCAAAAGGTACATGTACCTATCTTTCAACGGCTCCTTTACTTATCAGAGTTATCATCCCCCCTTAGGACAAACAGAGTTTGTAACATTGTCGCAATCGACGTGGTCTTTCTCCCCCCAAAGCACGTGTCAGACCAACCTAGGAATGATGGAGTCCGGGATGTTTAGCCCGTGGGCGCTTGATCACATGCAAAGATAAAATGAGATGCGTTGAGAGTCGACTACGCTAACTGTTCTGCTGGATCAGTAGCGAGTTCAGCTAACAGAGGCTACTACGTACACAGTTGTACATGTGTTGTAACTTGCCCGCTTACAGTAGGCGTTACAGATTGATGATGAAGTTCCTGGTTGTTTAGGCGAGGATCATCTCCATCATGGGTAATAGCTGCACTAGGCAATTGTGATTTACTGGTATCTCCGTGGTGCTAATCTTGAACAAGCAAGCAAACCAGACATGAATACCGGTACAAGAGACTGAAACTTGGTTGGATGAATCGCTATTGACAGACGGTTGAGATTTTCCAATGTTTCCCTCCTCTACACCCTCAGTTTTTTTTTATCATCCAAGGTCTGCCATGCCCGTTTATCTTCCGAGTTTCCCAATCATATTGGGGGTCTTCTTGGCATGTTGGCCATCCATTATCAATGCCGGTCCGGGGAAGAAGCATGTGAGAAGCGTGAAGGCGAAGATACTGTACGATAAACGAACCATCTGCAACTCAACATGGCTCGAGCGCAATCACTTGATTGAGAAAGGCCAAGAATATTCTGACCGCCAACAATCATGTTCGTGTCTTTATGATAGTTAAAGCCAAACAAGACATTCCAATGGAAGCCTCGGTTCTCTCAGTTTTGTATCACAATTGCGAAATGAACTGAAGACGCTTGCTATCGAGGACAAGTGTGGCTTCGGCGATGTTGAAGCGACGCCACCACACCATCTACGCATGGCAGTCCAGACATTGGTGTGGTCCATTATCACGGCTTCACATGGCCGTTGCAACAGTAATTAATTCGAGATTCCATTCAGGCTGATGTCCGTCCAACCGAGGAATGTCGCTCAAGTTCTTAGCCGTCAAGCAAGTCTGCCAATGACTAGACTCGACTTGACAGCCAATTAATTAATCGATTCACATCATTACATCAAAATGTCAGGTTCCTCTGACACCGCCCAAGAAGTGTAAGAATAATACTCGGGCAGTTCTTAATGAAACCTAAAGAAAAATTTCTCCTTCTCCGCACCACGAAATCGCAGTTTCATCAACGGCTCCACGGCTGGTATGACAGAAAGTCACCCGGTTGCGGGCTAGGTGATGGTCTGCACTGTCTAAAGGGTGCGTTGAGAGGAAAAGAAAAGAGGAAAGGAAAAAGCAGAGACGAAAGAGATTTTTGTTGTCATTAGATCCAGTCTCCGCCTAAATCTCGACTCACGTGATCAGCCCTTTGGCATCTCCAGGAGGAATGACCCCACCATAGCCGACATTCTACCGGCTTGTCCACGTTCCCCAATGCTCAGTGATGCCAGACAGCGAAAGCCAGCAGCTTAAACTACGGTATAGCTTGGACGGACTTGGTATCGTTGCGCTTTCGAATATGACTGCCTGCGACCACCCTTAAGGCATCTTCATCCATACAATCTCTTCTACGATTTCCACTATTGCCAAATCTCATATACAGATTTCTAAACCGAGACTTCTTCCACTTGCGCATATGCCATATACGCTTGTAATCAGTCGCAGCGCCGCTAATTGACGACATATCAAGCTCCTTTCTACGCCTCCCCCACGATTACTCCTTTCAACGACTAGACCATTCTCTCAAACTTCCAACTGAATCGAAACCTCACTCCTCGATCTCGCTCCTCTACATCATGGCTTCCGCCCTCTTCTTCCTAGACCTGAAGGGCAAGGTGCGTTCCCTCCTTGCCCCTTGGCGCATCTCAAGCTCCCCCCCGCTGATCTGGCCTTGCGCAGACCCTACTTGCTCGAAACTACCGTGGTGACATTCCCATGTCAGCCGTCGAAAACTTTCCAGTCCTCCTTTCCGAAGCCGAAGAAGACTCGTCTGCTGTTCCTCCATGCTTCTCACATGAGGGTATCAACGTGGGTTTAATCCTTTACACCCCCTCCAACGCTCCTGAGCTTACACACCCTTCCTCATAGTATCTCTACATCCGTCACAACAACCTCTACCTCCTAGCACTTACAAAACGAAACACCAATGCCGCCGAGATCCTTCTTTTCCTTCACAAAATTGTCGAGGTATTTACCGAATACTTTAAGGCCCTTGAGGAGGAGTCCATCCGTGATAACTTTGTCGTCATTTACGAACTCCTCGATGAGATGATGGACTTTGGCTACCCTCAGACAACAGAGTCCAAGATCTTACAAGAATACATCACTCAAGAATCTCACAAGCTCGAAATCCAGGCCAGGCCACCCATCGCCGTCACCAACGCCGTTTCCTGGCGTTCAGAGGGTATCCGGTACCGCAAGAACGAGGTCTTTCTCGATGTCGTCGAATCCCTCAACCTCCTTGTCTCGGCGAACGGAAATGTGCTACGCTCAGAAATCCTTGGTGCTATCAAGATGAAGTGTTATCTGAGCGGTATGCCCGAGCTACGTCTTGGTCTCAATGACAAGGTCATGTTTGAGACGACAGGCCGTGCCACCCGCGGCAAGGCCATCGAGATGGAGGATGTCAAGTTCCACCAGTGCGTTCGTCTATCGAGATTCGAAAACGACAGAACCATCTCCTTCATCCCTCCCGACGGCGAGTTCGAGCTCATGTCTTATCGTCTAAACACTCAGGTCAAACCTCTAATCTGGGTGGAGTGCGTGGTTGAGTCTCATTCAGGCTCACGTATCGAGTATATGCTCAAGGCTCGCGCTCAGTTCAAGCGCCGCAGCACTGCCAACAATGTCGAGATCATCGTCCCCGTACCTGATGATGCTGATAGCCCTCGATTCCGCACCAACATCGGTTCCGTCCACTACGCCCCTGAACAGAGTGCTATCGTATGGAAGATCAAGCAGTTTGGTGGCAGCAAAGAATTCCTCATGAGGGCCGAGCTGGGCTTGCCGAGTGTGAGGGGTGATGATGAACAGGGTGGTGGAATGATGGGTGGTTTCGGTGGTAGTATGGGGGGTGTTGGTGGTGTCGGAAAGGGTGCCAAGCGACCTATCCAGGTCAAATTTGAGATTCCCTACTTCACCACAAGTGGTATCCAAGTGCGATATCTGAAGATTACCGAGCCCAAGGTAAGTCAAGCCGTTGCGTTTCTATTTCTCCACATGCTAACCTCTTCTATAGCTTCAGTACCCTTCACTCCCCTGGGTCAGATATATTACACAGTCTGGTGATATTGCTGTTCGACTGCCCGATGCTGTTTAAGTTTATCTGGACACCAACTTTGTAGATCCCAACTCGTGATCATTTACTCGGGTTGAGTATAATTGTTGATGTCGGTAGTTTGTCGAATTTAGGGGCTACTTATGGTGAATGAGATGGGTTACCTGGTAAAACGGAGTGGATGGGGGGAGTTTATAAAACAATTCAGCAAGCATCAATGATAATAGAACTTTTCAAGATCCGTCGTCATTCATCTCCAGATTTTAATCTACCTATTCCTTTTTTTAATTGGCCGACTTCCTAATCAGAACGTTTGGTCCTCTTACTGGACCCTTCATCAACCATCTCAACATCCTCCCCAGACACCACATCAATCGCCTCCCTCAACAACCTCTTCTCTCCCAACCTGACCTCCACAGCCATACGTTCCCTCCTGTCCAAACCCTTCTTGAGCAGAACCTCATCCTCTGTGATACCTGTAGGATACCTGGCCGCCAGCTTCTGCAGCGTCGTCGCCAACACAGCTTTGTGGATCTCATCGCGCTTGCGCTTGTCGGGGATGGCGTCGGGCTGCTCATTCTTGATACACTTGAGGAAAGCCTTCAGTTGCTCTTGAAGATCCTGAGGCATGGATTGGAAAGTAGCGGCACCAGAGATTGTTCCCTCTGGTGAGACTTGACCAGTTTCTCGTTCGAGAACGAAGGTATCCTCGAATTCTTCATCCTCTTCTAGATCGTTCCGCTAGCGCCATGTTAGTGAATAACGCAAGATGTACATGAGAGGTCCGTTGACTTACCAGCTTGGTGAGGATGTCTTTGGAGATACCAAAGTCGGAAACCATGACGGATTCGACAACATCCCATGGAATCTCCACAACGTCGTATCGTGAGTGTTTTTCGGTGACGTATCCATACCGTCTGAGAAGCTCAGAGTTAGGATGAGGACCGTAATAGTTGAGAATTTCGTCCCCAGCCTTGATGGGTCTTAGACTCGTCACTGTAAGGCTATTCTCTTCATGGTTGACATGAGCCTGTGTAGATGGTTAGTCTGCTCTAAAAGAAAGAAAGAAAGAAGGGGGTTGACTTACGTTGAACTCCGCATCGGCGTTGAGGATATCAGCCATAGGCACCATACCCATCATGGACTTCCCATCCCTATCCTCTACCCACCCGTCCTCTCCATCCTGCTCTTCTTCATCCTCGTCCCCTTCCAGATCAAATGCATACGCCATGATCGTGCTACCCATTCTATGCGCAAACTGCACAAGGTCCTCGTCAGATTTGTCCTCCGCATTGAACAGTCCAGCATGCTGCTTAATCACCGGCAGCAGGACTTTGCGAAACATGTCTTCCGCACTCTCCTTTCCAATCTTTCCCTTGACAT
This sequence comes from Fusarium penzigii, assembly GCA_013623535.1. NCBI lineage: Eukaryota > Fungi > Ascomycota > Sordariomycetes > Hypocreales > Nectriaceae > Fusarium > Fusarium penzigii. The sequence goes on along the minus strand of JABFFC010000141.1, from coordinate 7,047 downwards.
GACTAGCCTGGAGGTTCTCGAGCTCCTTCTCTGACCAAAACATGGGAGTGTCGAATGTTGCGGGCAGCACGTCAAAGTACGGTTTCCATGCTGAGTTGTCACCCTGGAGGAATTCATACATCATGACGAGGATGAGAGAACTCCATGAATCCATTCTAGGTGCGTCTTCGTCCTCGCTATCATCAATAGGTTTGTCCAGGTCAAAGACATCAGGGATTTTCTTTGGTAATTCCGATGTTTCGATGTTGATGATGGCTTTTCTGGGGATAGTGAAGAGCGTAGTCTCTGCAGGAATATCCTCGGCGGCAACTAAACAACGTCAGTATTTGATGAAATGGGAAATAAAAGAAAAACGAGAGACGTGAATTGTTTACATACTTATACCACGGCCAGCATCTCGATCCCGTAGGTCAACAATCTTTATCGCATCCGAAAATGTAGCCCCTTCGAGGGCCTTAAACCAGGCGAGAAATTTCTCACTGGCCTGGTTAAATTCAGCAGGAGGCATTTCAAAAGCAGCAAGCAGTAAGATTTCAAAATAGTGGTAGGAGTGAAAAGTTTAAGAGTCAATTATATGATATGCCGTGAACAATGGATGGGTAAAAAGATACTTATAAAAAAAAAAAAAAAAAAAGGTTATTGTAAGAGACTGGAAAGCTCTAAAATTTTAGTTGCTGTGGTGAGGCAAATTTTCGCTGGCGATCTGTAGGGTAAGCTCGCTGTAGTTTGCGCATGATAAAATCAATGAAGAATATTTGACAGAATGAATTATCAAAAACCATTATTTATCAAAGAACATTATTATAACATCCTCATGAATGAATAAAATTGTTGTTAAGAATCGAATAATACAGCGCAATGATTAAACCAGAATACTATGCTAAAACGTTCAGATCTATATAACATAACAAAATCACTCCTAATCCAAGCATTTTGACCAAACATACTAGCTACAGCTATCATACAAAACAAAACAAATGAAATGAAATGCGATACGTGCATTCATTAATCATCCACCCCATTACACATGTCTGATCACTTGTCAGTACCCAATAACTCCGGCTTGTTTTCCTTTTTAGTCAACCTTTTCCTCGGTCGTAACCACTCCTCCATCCCCTCAGGCCAATACACCCTATTGTTCGGACCGCCCATACCGAAGTCATCGGCCTCCACGACCCTCTCCGGTATCTCAATGTCCTCTTCATCGTCTTCAATCTTGGTACTGTCTGTCTTCTTCTTAGACTTTTTGGAAGTCTTCTTCCGAACAGCCTTTCGAGACTCGTCCTCGCGCTCGAATGGGATAATGTTGTTGAAGGTGTCCCATCCCGGTAGCCTGTACGTTCGCATCAGCTCGAATACCGCCTGTTCCTTGTCCTTGGCTTCGATCATGAGATCCATATCATTGGGACAAGGAGGTAGCACTTTGACTCGAGGCGAGTGTTTGCGACGTTCGCGGGGTGTAATGGCTGATGGTGTCTGCTCGCTGTAATGCATCTTCTGAGTGATGTTCTTTCTATCCCAGGTCTTTCTGATTCTGTCGAACAAACTCCGTATATCGTGTGTTCCCTCTCGCACGGCCGGGTCGAATAGGATATTGTGATGGTGGAAATCCAAAACAAGGGGAATGTTCAACTCTTCGCAAATCGGAAGCAGATCGTGGACAGTCCAAGACACATCGTCATTCTCCAGAACCAAACGCTTCTTGATACTGTCGGAAAGTTTCGCGTAATTCTCTCGGAACCGATCCAGGGTGGCTCCTTTGTCGCCATATGTTCCACCCATATGCAGAATCATGACGGCATCACGATCCAGCTGCTCAGGTAGTTTCAGCAGACTAAGCAGCTCGTCGTGATATTCGAGGTCCCTGACAGCTGCCGTCACAACTTCCTTTCTCGGGCTTCCAATCTGTGTAAATTATCCAGGATGTGTCGTCAGGCGATGTCCCAACTCTGCCGCCACCTTGCCAGCGTCGGCCAATACCTCGGAAGCAAAAGGGGCAAGCTTGTATCCATAAACATCGTGGCTCGCAAATGGAAACATCTCACTACTGAGTCTCATGAATCTGATGCCGTACTTGTGGTTCCATCTAAGCATCTTGACAATATCTCGGGCGTTGGCAAGTCCTAGCTCTTGGACGTATTTAAGTCCCCTCCCAATGTCTGCCGGCTGGTCCTTATCGGGTCGATTCTTTGTCGTATGCTCAGGTTGTGCAGGATCTTTAAGCGGATGGCGGTGTTCTAGGATCGAAGCGATTCGACAAGTCCTCGACGAGAAAACAGGGGGGGTCGAGTTTCGAAGATACGTGTTTAGACAAGCCTAAACAAAGCTGTTAGATGAATGATCCAGAGTAGCATACCAGGTATAAGTCAGTTAGGGTTATCGAGGTAGTGTTACTTACATAGCCTAACCGTCCTTTCCAAGGCAATGGCAGGATGTCGCTGTCTACAGCGGGTGGTCGATTCGCACCTCGTTCAAAACCATCTTCCGATGGACTGTCGACCAAGTCGTCCAATGCATTGCTGGCTACATCATCATTTAGCGGCGCCTGCTCGCATTCCTGTTTGAGCGCCTCCTGCTTGACCCCTTCATCCTGTTCTTCCTGTTTTGCCGCCTTCGATTTGAGTACCTTGTGGGTCGGTGATGAAAGCCTGGGACGCAATTCCCTCTCGGCATCGGCCTCTCTAGCGAGCTTAGATGTTTCTACAGCCAATCTTTGCCTCCTAGTACTATCCTGAAGCTTGAGCTCCATAGCGGTGAGTTCCCGTACGGCATCCTGTACACTTTGATCTGGCTTCTTTGCACCTTTGATTGGCGCTAGTACACCCTCCTTCTCAAATGCGACATGTCGTTCTTGCGGGAAAGAACCTATGCCACCATTGGCCATGGGAAAGTCGGCATCTTTATTTCTTCGACTGCTTCTCCTGACAGGTTCGGGGGGCTGAGATTGCTTGGTGGTGTTGGCCTCGACGTCGCCTCTCTTCCTCTTAGACGGCATGATGGATACTCCTCTGCTCGGCTGGTGTCTATACAAACGAGTGAATGAACACGCAAAGACCTCTGCAGAGGTGTAGAGGCGAAATCTCATACAATGGCGGAATCCAGATGAGATTCTAGCTTTGCGACGTTGTCGTGAGTTAAAGAAAGAGCCACGAAATCGGGAATCGTAAAATGAGCAGTTGTGACGTCGTTTGGGGTAAAAGTGGAATGCGAAAATTAGGTGGTGTAAGATGTGACGAAGAGAATAAAAAGGTATGTGCAACTGCAGTTATAAGAAAGCCCTCTCAGGTTGGTATGGAATGAATTGAATGATGGAATTGAGGCAAAAAGAAATGAAAACGGGAGGGAACCGATCTGGTAATATTATATTATCGACGATTGCAGTCCCATCGGCAAGTGAGGCACCGCCAACATGGAAGCTTTGCGTTAGGTCTGATTCGAGACAGTACATGTACAGTCCCTACAGTACAGCACAGTAGCGTCCGTCCACTTGACTTACTTGTCCGGGAATACATCATCAATCAGTATGGAACGGAGTAAGTGGCCCGTGTTTTGACGGCCAATGACGCACCCAGCGTCATGCAGGGCGTGTTGAAAGCTCCGGGAGGCAAAGGGACGGCGCCGGGACATGGGGGGAAACAAACAGGCGGGAATGGGATAATTGAAAAAAAATCATCTAGTTGAGGCTAACGACGGCGTAGTGAGAGGCAAGATCATTTGTTATGGTAGTACGGTCTTAACAGTATCTAGTCTGATTAAGGTTTAACTTGGGTGAAATGTGTTGGGAAAGAATTGGGATCATGACATACTGTACAATCGATCAAAGGCGGATCGAAGCTGGTGGATATTGTGTAGCACAGTAGCACAGTAGTTTCATTGTAGTGCAGACTAATACCTAAGTTAGGTAGTAGGTAGGGAAAGCATCCATCGAGAACGACAGTACTGCTGCAAATATCGTATTGCTAACCAATACTGTACTCCAGGTCAGTTATGAAATCACAATCGGGCTGAATAGATCAGCCTACAAATTCCTGGAATGGATTTAATTAACAATCCCCCTAGTTGCTGTGCCTCTTTCCACGATCCAAATCGATTTCGTCGATCGACAAGTTCCTCCCAATCTCCAACAATGAGGTCACCGCAGTTTTGTGTCGTAATTTATGGCTGTAAAGGCTGATCGCCGATCATGAGAACGTTCTCCAGGGTCGGTACAGTACAGGACTGTGGTCATTAATTAATGAATGGGTGACGGGGAGGTAGGTTACATCCTCGCTGGGGCCATGGCGGGTACATGCGTACCGTACAGATGTCACCGTCACAAACTCCCCACCCTTGGTCACTTGTCTTTGTCTTTTAACTTGATTGTCAAGGGCCTCTGAGATTTTGACAACAACCCCAACGGGCATTCATCTGCTTGAAGGAGGATAGCTCAATGGATGTCCCCGGAGAGGAACCAGACGAACATGCTCTGAATACCCAATCACATCTCTTCGGGGTCGCCAGAGGGTTTCATTGGACGGACACACTTATCCTTCAGCTCAGACATGTTACAGTAGAATATTTCCTGATCTCTCCCTTGATACTTTCGTTCTGCCCTGCTTTCATGCCATGTTGAAAAAATTGAGATGGCGGGCGTGACACGCTTGACGGCAACCAGAGTCTTGGCTTCACAAGTCACACTCGCATCCACATCCGCGTGTGTTCAGACCCATCTCGATGAGAATATGTCGCCTGTCCAGTCCAGTATATCCAAAAATATCGATCCGAATCGCGTGGAAGACTTCTCTGCTGCGTTGTCCTTGTCTCAGAAAGTGGGTTCAAGTCCCTGGCCATGATCCCTCCAAACAGGCGTACGTTTCTGGATCAACTGATCAGTCGGTCGAGTCATGGAAAACGACTCATGCTTGAGGGCAAAATGCAAGAGCCATGTCGAAAAACATATGATCTGATAGAGGCGAGTCGATTTCTCATATTCAATGGTGATGCATGAACAGTTCCGTCGTGCAAAATCTGCTGCATTACAAATATGCCGACACCTGCAACACTACATCTTTTCGCCGAAAGGCCGCCTTGTAGTACGGCACTCGGCACACTGGACAGTCATGTCTGTCCATCAAAAACCATGAAGATAAACATTTGAAGTGAAAAGAATGGCCGCAGCTATTCAGTGTTAAGATGTCGTCCTCATCATCTACCGTGGGACCTTGGGTGTTTGACTGTGCCGATACGTTCTGGGCTTCTGTAATTTCATCGGTCTGCCTGGCGGGTACATGCGTCACGAGCCGGGAAACCTTTGATGCCACAACTTCAGTAAATCGAGATGGAAGTCTGCTGACGACGTATACAGGCTGCGGCGATGCAGGCTCCGATATAAGCGGTGCGATACATATAGGGCTACAACAATCAATTAGCTAAGCTTTTTCATATTCCGGAGGTCCGACCGGCCCATGTCATCCGGCCGAGATGCGAGGAAGCGGAGCATGCATTGCTTGGGCTGTCGAATCCGGCTCCATGGACCCCGTGTCCAACTTACCATTCTCCAAACTCGGTCCGTGGGGCCACCGATTCAGGGTCCGTATTTCGCTGACGACTCTTGGTTGTGGTAATGGTTGAGCAAGTAGTGACTGCGCTGAGTTTTCGTCGGGCCTGTTCAAGCTGATCGGGCTCGGGGTTGTATGCTGCTGAATCTTTTTTGTCTTTACGTGACAGTTTAAAGCAAGTGCTGCAATTGAAAAGAAGGCAAAGATTAGTAATACGTCCCAAAGGCAACAAAATAGATAGTTAAACTGACAATGGCCCCAATATGACAAAAGTTAGGAAAAGGCAAAGGAGAACAATGCCAACAGTCTCCATCTAGTCGATGATTCTCGTCAATTATCTGAACACAATTTTTGTTTTGCTTTGTGTAGGACTTTCAGTCTAACTCCTGCGGCTTTGAGGACGGCGGATGAGGCTATGGAGGCAAGGCATAACAATGGACAAAGAAAGCATTGGAAGCAGAGGTGAACCGAAAACATCCAGAACGACGGGATACGGGTCGTCGCAGGGCGACATCTGGCATTATATTAAGCTATGGCAGCATCGGGAGTTGAATGCCAAGTAAATTCAAAGTACGCAAGTTGTGTTCATTGGACCCTTGGATCAGTGATAAGACGTGTTAAACCATTAAACCCTCGTCAAAGCAGTGGTGGCTTGCAGTGTCGACAACCTTGAAGCGAGGGTCGAGAACTCTTGGGACTGGAAATTTCGAGGCTTGGAGCATATCTAGACTGGATTTGGGCGGGTGGCATGACTGAGTGCTGGGTAGTGTGTCTTGGATAGAGATCACGCAATCGATGAGACTTGCTGATGAGGGTGGTTCAGGTGGTAATAGTGGTACAATCGATGGTGGTCAAAGGTTGATATTTAGCGGCGATGACGAGCGAGGAGGGCTTGTTCAGGTTACCAGGGTTTGGTGATGCTCTAGGCTAATCACAGCTGTTAGAGCCAAGATGGAAGCTCCCTGACTGAGATAAGAGTGCTGCCGGCACTTTAGGTTAATATTAACCTTAACTTGAGGCAACGGATCGTCGGGAACAAGTGGACATTGATATGGCCAGAAGAGTCGTCAACTGACATGAGTGTCGCGTGCAACGAATTGAAAGCTGCAGCTGAATATGCCTGGACTGCATTGCATCGACTGCAGCCATACATTAGCGATGCTGTATGGCGTGCAATTTCTTTGATCAATTGTAAATTGGTATGCGTTGATAGATAAAAATTTCTTCAATGTTCAGGCATTACCAATCCATTAGTTTCTACCTATGTTTTGAAGCTGATTTGTAGTGGTCCCTCGCCTGGTTGAGATTTGCAGTACGGTACTGCCAGCTTCCATGCTAAGCCGCCAGAGAAAGCATCTGAATACCAGTTACCACACACCATCAATACCACACCACGATTATGGTGCCAAGACCAGATTTTTTTTCTTCTCTTTCTTTCTTTTTTTTTTTTTTTTTTTTTTTTTTTTTTCTCTTTCTTGTTTTTAAAGTGGTTTTAATTAAGCACAAGTGT
>JABFFC010000140.1:0-136108 GCA_013623535.1 Fusarium penzigii | reverse complement strand
TTTTTTTTTTTTCTTTTTTCTTCCTTTTCTGATTTATTTTATTCTAGAGTATTTACTTTTTCAAACCTCAATCGCCTGATGATGATGATTTTCTTTCTTCTTTGTTTTTCTTTTCTTTGTTTGGGTTTTCCAAATAACAGAACGTTGAGAAAAGAGATGACATTCAGGTCCGGGGGTTTGACGGGAAAAGAAAAAAGAAGAAAGTGACCTACATTCATCAACATCTACAGTACCATTCTCGGATATGTTTGAACCGAATCACCGCCGACCAAGTACTGTGAAAGTGGCTTGACTGCATCACAAGATCTCAACGAGATCGGGGAATCTGAATCAGTCCTGATCTACAATATCCCGCAGAGAAACAGAAACACCTCTATTTCTATGTCTGTGCGTTGTGGTAAGGCGGTCAGTGCAGTATCCCTTTGAAGAAAGACCACTGGAATTGATCTTCAAATACCAAAGATCTCCAGTACATACAAGAGGGGGAGAGTGGGAAAGCGGTGGACATGAAGGGTCTACGACTTGCATGAAAGATGCATCAAACAAAGCAGGGGTATCGAGGTAGAGGGAAGCATGTCATGTACTGTAGTACCAAGATTAAAGCCAATGGCTTGCAGGCATTCTAGTAGGTTGAGGAAACTACAGTACATGAACTAACTTACCTAGTTCATTCATCTAATATTGGCTGGCTGTTGGGTCGGTTCCAATAACACAACACATGCTAGCCTATCACTTGTTCAACATCACATCACATACATGTACATCAAACATCAGAGCCAACAGATCAATAGTAAGAGCTTTTCTCTTGACATACCTAGCAGACTTGACATGCGTACAACACGACTAACAAAACACAACCCCTTCCATCGGGAATATGAAGCCCAAGATATCGAATACACGCACTCGGTCCATCTGCCCCTCACAGCCAATCTACNNTAATAATAATAATAATAAAAAGCAACAAAGTGACATGTCATTGCTCTAACGTCGATGACAACCGATAAACACATTGCCAACATTTCCTGAGGATCAAGAGGCTTGATCCAGCATATTCCCTTATGCATCCTCACCCTGTAACTCGTGCCCGGCTTCTCTCGTGGCTTCTGGAGCCCAGCGTCAAAAAGTCATGCGATCGATCTTCTCTAAGCGCCAACGGTCCCAGTGTCGTCGGTTAGCCCCCAAAACGACGGGCAGCCGCAGTGAAAACCGGAAAGAGTGTCGCACAAAAGTACCACCAGCTTCTACCGGCCTCGATCGAGCCTGGAAACAGTGCTCACCCAGTATCCGGTATTCGGCCGCCATAGCAGTCAAGCCTCGAAATGGAGACAATTGGTGGGGGGGGGAGTTTGGTAGGCCCGTTGAATACCTTTGAGACCTGTTCACTTCCATGTCGTACAACAAAGTCTTCCATCCGATTGAGCACCGCCTTTACGTTGTAATCATGCCAAGTCCATAGCGTGGGTCAGGCTGTCGAAGCACACGGTCCACCTCTGCTGGACTAAAGACATGCTCGTAGATGTGCCTGTCAGTTGTTGTACTTCCATGGCTACGCGATGATGAACTCGATGATCCGCTTCGAGATTTCCCTTTGGAGCCGCTTTCCTTCTTAGCGATCTCGTCCAGGATATGTCTTGTTGTGCTCTGTAGAGGATCTTCGAATACGAAGACCACATAGGCGAATTGTCCTCGCAATTCAGGGTCAAACAGAAAAACGTCCCTCCAAAGTTCTGCCAGTTCCTGGGGTGGGTTGCGGTAGCCATTTCCCAGTCCAAAATCGCCAATCACCACGCGGTCATAGCCATTGTAGAGACAGATGTGCAAGGCTCCGCGGAGCTTATCTCTGGTCATCTCTCGCTCCTCTGCGAATGAGTATTTGAGCCCGTGGTCCCGGAGCTTGGGCCAACGGGTTGGTGGCACCGACACAACAGGCAGATCGAACCAGCTCTCCAGCCTATCGTAGCGATCATGAGGTCCACGGCACACAACCACCGAGTCGGATAGAATACCTCCCTGTGAGGGGATGGGATAGTTGCTGGGTTCCGGTGAGTCTGGCCAGGGCGTGCTGAGGGTTGCTGAGAGGTTACTCCTCCGACAGAGCTTCTCCTCGTAGCCCACACAACCCGTCTCCCAGTCGCCTCCAGGCCGCCGTTCGTTGGCCGCACAGATAAAAGGAATCCGCACACGCGCGCCCCCCACGGCCTCGCTTGCCTGCGTATCCATTGCTGCATATGCCAAGGCTTTCATAACAGGGTCACCAACCTCGACCCTGAATGAGGGGGGTCTAGTAGTAGGCTTTCGGCGCTGAATGGCAAGTTGTAGGATGGGTTGCCGATAGAGATACGAGTATGGCGGGAACATCTCGCCATAGCTCTTCTTGACAAGCGGAATGAAGTTCTTCTTGGTATCAGCTGCTATTTCTGAAGGCCGCACGCGGCTGGATCTTGAGGGAGCCATGATGTGAACAGTTTTGTTAAGACGATGCCAGTGCAGTGCCACTGAGGTAGAGAAATAGATTTTGGCTCCGTGGTGGTTGGAGCAAGATGACGATATAGAAGAGTATCGGGGTTTAGAATAGATTGTAGACCAGGTTCATGTAAGCAGAAGTGAACGAGAAGATCTGGACGAGTTGGATTTGCATCGACGGCGGCGGGGTTTTATATGCACATTTGATAGTGATTCATGAATAGAGACACAGTGGATTTGACCTCGATCCTTGAGGTTATTCGAATCAATCTCTGGACCTGATTCTCAACTCCAAGCGACAAGAGAGGAATGTCACTGACTGTGTAACCAATATGTCCAAGATCTGAACCACTTGTTTAGAACAGGACGGCTAGAGGCGAGGAAACAAGCCAAAGAAATTGAGAGAACAAGGGGAAAGACAATGCTTTGGGCGGTGGATAGGGAAAGAAGTAGATACTTTCTTCCTTTTGAAAGTGAAATGACGAGCCACCTACTCAACGACACAGCCTGACACAAGTATCAACCCGGGACAAACCAGGAAAGCCAGAGACTGGGCAAGCCAAGGTCGTTGCAGGGCCAGACAAAGCAAGACAAGACAAGGGCAAGGCCCATGGAGAAAAGAATGGTAGCAGGAGGGGTCCAGGGACTGGGACTGGGGATTTGGGACTTCCTAAAGCTAGACCAGGACGATGAGATGGTTGTCACCCTGACAGATTTGGGCGCCCCGGCATCCAAGTTGACGGAACCAGGGTGGGCTGCATTGAGCGTCCAACCGTCGGGAACCGTGCAGCTACTGCAAGATCTCACGGGACACAAGCGGCGCCGCCATCTTGGAGGCGTCGATTAAGCACTGTGGTTGGATGCTTTGACGATTCGCCCGAGGCAGGATAGGAATACGCATCGGTGATTATGAGACACAGCTGGCCGGGGCATTGTTGCGAATCAAGATCTGTGGCACCCCGTCATCTCGCCTGGGTTGGCGTTTGTGTGCAGATTCATGAAGCAGGCCAAAGCGGGGGGGAGAGAGGTGACAACTGTTCAGACGAGGACCAGCGATCGGGGCCGGGCAACCGAAGTCGGGCTTGTTTAGCTACCAAGAGCAATCGATCCAAGCTAGCCCAAGGGATGGGGTTCCCAGCAGCATGATGGGAATGTTGGTGATATCAATATGCAAAGTGGCCGTCAGCCAAAACAACCGAACCTCGCTAGCGACTAAAGATGGTAGCGGTACATGGCAAGCACATGATTGCACAGAAAGACGCTCGAAAGGACGGTGCGAAGTGCGTAATCGATCGGGTCAGATTCTGAGACAAGGGAGGCTGCATTCAGCCCAGTCAAGATGCTCTTTTTGAGACAGGACTGAAGAGGATGGAGAAAACGGAGCAGTCTGCTGCAATGGCGGCGCAGCAGATTACGGTGGGATTGCGGTGTAGGCTTTCTTTTTCCATGATTGACTCCGAATTGTATCGGGCCTGGAGGGGAAAAGTAATGTTAGAAAAGAACGGTGTGGCAGGGGCAGAAGCAGAGGCGCGATTTGCCTTTGAGCTAAACGACAGACATGTGTGAGTGGGTGTCACGTTTTGTCTCGTGTGATAGGTCTTGTGGATGCGCATGAGATGGTTTCGAGAGCGAATTGAGAGACGATATGACGACTGAGGACCAGTGGAGCTGAGGGTGGTTGTGTTGTGTTGGTGGGATGAATTTAGAAACTAATGATGATGTAGTATGAGCGAAGGCTTCCCGGAAAAGAGATTTAAGGGACATTGTTTCTGGTGGGATATACTAAACTGGGTACTTGGAGTTGGGTCGTAGCTAGGTGAGTTCCAGGTTGGAGGTCGCAGGCTAGTGGTGAGGGAAAATGTGAGATGAGACGAGATGAGATGAGATAACAGAGTTGAAACCGAATTTCGGTTTTGTCATGTCATTATGATAACGTTCAGTTGATTGAAGGCACTGGTCCGTTTCCAGGTAAGTGAGCCTCCGTGTTTCTTCGACGGCGCCTTCCTTCTAGGAATGACAACTCTGGTCATCCATGTTATTGTTACTTACTAGGTAGGTACGTTGACGTTAGTGCCAAAGGAAGGTCCGACCCGGTACTAAGATTGACAAGTTGTTTAAAAAACATCTCATGTAAGTTCTACTGCTAGTACTGGTATATTACCGTAGTACCATACGTTAATCAAGCAAGATGAGGTGCTTGTAGGTCCTAAGGTAGATGCGATCCAGGATCATATATGCGTCACAGTACTGTACCTAGCTTCCATGTCCCAGCTTTTTGTGCTTTTGTTTCCCGCATTCGTTCTTAGTCTTAGGTAGGAGGTGGTCACTCGGGACGGACGAGCTGTCTCCCCTCAGCTCCCCCTCAGCTGCCCCCTACATGAATAGAGAGCTAAGGTAAGGTAACAGCGATCTCTCCAGCGCTCCTGCAGGGTAGTATCGCCCCGCTAACGATGCGTTTCAAACCGCTGTCAGATGGCCTAACCGAATTTAGAGAGCTCTGAACTCAAAAGAGCACCGGCGCAGGCGGATTCTGAACGGTTTTACGGTTTTTCCAGCTGCTATCCTAGCCCAGTACGTAACGTTAGCTCTAAGGTCTCCCCTAAAACAACTACCTCGCTGTTACCACCAATCAATTCGAGTACCAAAGAAAAATCTCCACCAGCTCAACTGACTCCAACTTCATCCCTTGCATGACAGCTTATGAGTACAGGATCTCACAGTGAGGGAAAAACAGAAATCGTTTCGTTTCAAGTCAAGCCAATTCTAGTCAGGTCTTTGTCTCTATACCCATAATCTCTGGATTTGGCCCAGCAACAAATCGCCAAGGGAGCTAGCTAGTGCAGCCTCGCGCCCAAGACTAGAATTCCTCAGCCTGGTCAGTCAGTCTCAGCTGAGCTATTCAGTTTCGTTTCAGCATGTCCCAGATGTTGTCAATAGCAAGCGCCATGCGACCTATGCGCGCGTCAAAGACGGTTGGTCCCGTAAGAACATGGTCCACGAGGAGATGCTATTCCGTGCGTGTTCCTGGCGAGTGCCAACACAGTATCAAGACGATTGCAGAGCTCAAAACGTGGGGGCCTGCGATTCCCGTATCCAATGTGGAGGTTTCTGGATGGGTAAGATCTGTTCGCAAGAGCTCGGGTGTGCGGTTCATCGACATCACAGATGGTTCATCCATGAGGCCAGTTCAGGTAGTCGTTGATAAGAAACTAGCAACCGAGTACGTCTGCTTCGATCCACATTCTTATTTGCCCAAGCAACTGCTGACTTTCTTTGCAGGATGCGTCCAGGTGCTGCCGTGCGTCTAAAGGGGACATGGATAAACGGTGTAAATGACCCTTCTCAGCCAGGCGCCGCTTCATCAGAAGGTGCCTCATCGGGTGACGACTCCAGACATACAGCTTCTGCTGGTCGCACTGCAACTTCTACCGAAACAGACCATCAAGCATTAGATCAAGGCAATGGGGCTTCCCAGTCTACCGCGGCCGAACTTCAAGTCACAGAGGTCGAAATTCTAGGGCCTTCTGATCCTCAAGTACGTATCCCTGCTGTCTTCCATTTCCTGGGTTGTTCCTTATATCTGAGTAGACGTATCCTATCCAAAACAAGTATCAAACGCCCGAGAGTCTTCGCGCCATCTCTCATCTACGGTCACGAACTCCTCTCAACTCTACTACGTTGCGCTTCCGTTCGGATGCCACTGCGCTTTTGACCCAATTCTTCTTCCATGAGCGTTTCCAGCAGACGCATCCTCCCATCATCACATCATCGGATTGTGAAGGTGCCGGTGAGGCCTTTTCTGTTAAGGCATCTGGAAAGACAGAGTTCTTCCGCGACCCCAAGTACTTGACTGTATCTTCTCAGCTTCATCTCGAGGCCCTGGCGCAGGCGCTGGGTAATGTCTGGACACTGTCCCCAACGTTCCGTGCTGAGAAGAGCGATACATCGAGGCACTTGAGTGAGTTTTACATGCTCGAGGCTGAAATGAGCTTTACTCAAGATATGGACGACGTTATGGACTTGGCTCAGCGTATGCTCAACTCGGTTACGAGCGGGCTCAAGGAACTCAACGCCGCTAACGAACTGGAGAAGAACCGGGTCGATTCCAAAGATCCAGCTGAGCGTCTGGCCTTTGCGGATCTGGTTGACCAGGTGCAGCTGGACCGACGTTGGCGAGGCCTTCTCACCACCAAGAGGTGGCCCCGTATCACATATAGTGAAGCTATCGAGTTTCTCAAGCCCCTGGCTGACCGCTTCGAGCATAAGCCAACATGGGGTGCCGGTCTTCAGTCAGAACACGAGAAGTATCTGGCCGAGCATATAGGCTACGACAAGGAGACGGATGCCTATGTTCCCGTCTTCATCACCCAGTATCCGCGCGAGATCAAGGCATTCTACATGCGCCAGTCCGCTTCGTCTCCGGCAGAGGGCCTCACCGTCGACTGCTTTGACCTGTTAGTGCCCAACCTAGGCGAGCTGGCGGGCGGTTCCATGCGTGAGCATAGACTGGCTCAGCTGGAAGACAACATGCGCGCTTTGGGGCTTGAGGTGCCCAGCAAACGTTCTTCCACTGGCAAGGAATTGGCTTGGTACCTGGATCTTCGACGTTGGGGATCCCCTCCCCACGGCGGCTTCGGTCTTGGATTCGATCGACTTCTGAGCTACATGACTGGCGTACCGAACGTCCGTGACGTCGTGCCGTTTCCGCGTCACTTTGAACGATGTGACTGCTAGGTGTATCGTCAAGGCTAGCTGTATGGCGGCGGTGTGTGTTTGACTTGGAGTCGGCCTTTCCCACTTCAGTACCGAGTTGCTTCTATTGCGGATAATGCGTTCTGGGTTTCGTCAATGTTTACCAACCTCGGCCATGCAATTTGGAAGCCTCTGGGTCCATAACGATAGCGACAGGCGTATCATGCGCATCCACAAGCAAACAGACTCATGTCTGTGCCTGTTGCCGTGTGTCACGTTACACGTATCGAGCGAGCCACGGTACTGTTTGCGACAAGTAATCACGGGAGCATGTTTTCTACTATTTTATTATCATTTCACGATGTTGTTCGTCGTCTATCGACCTGGGAGTCTGATCTTGTACAGCAACGCCCATGTCAACCATTGGACGACTTGGAGTGTTTTTTGTGTGGTGGAATCTGCCAGACTCATTATGCACTACTTCTGTTTGGAAACACAAGGAAAGGAAGACAAGTGAGTGGTCTCAGGCGAACACTCTTGGGGACTGCACGATCTTGGATTACTTGTGGATTTGACAAGATGATGCGTAGAGTGTTCAGATGGTGATGGGTGGGGGAATGCAACAGCACGATGCTATGCCTTTTATGAGAGAGATCGTGCTTGGGATGGGATCCAAGACCGATGATGGTGTTTATATTGTGTGTCACTCAGATGTAGATGTTAGATCTAGATGTGTGTATTAGTTGGTTTACTGTGTATATTAGACAATGTTGCTACTTGTAGTGGTCAGATGCCTGGTTGTATGAGATCTGGCAGTCCCGTGTCATTGACAGCATCAACGAGAGCTGGAGATTGTTAAAGGCTCGCACCTGGACAGTCACACTGCTCGCAACAGCGAAAGAATAGCAATGACAAGGCTGATGATAACCTGCCTGTGCAATAGATGGACGCTAATATTGTGACCACCTCAGCATCTCTCCTTCACAAAGCCCTACCCTACAACACATCGCGAAGACTGATCCCTTCGTACCGCCCACCCCCCCTGCTTCCTCCCCAGATACAAACACAAGCTCTCTGATTTGCTTCCCATGGGTTTCAAAGATGTGCCGCATACGCGCAGCTTGTACCCCGAGTCTCCGGGCCACAATCCCTCCCCCACCGGTCTACCCAGGGGTGGCCAGGACGATCTGGATAAGTCGGCAAGTTTAATGGCGTGGTTTACGAGGGATTTAAAACCGACTGTTACGATACAGTTCGCTGTACTCAGGGGGGAAACAAAGAAAGAAAGAGTACGGCACAGGAGAGACAAGGTAGCATGCTATGTAACACGGTAGACAGGTTGACAAGATACTGTAGCAATGACAGCGATAGAGCACACGATAGCTCAGGGAGAGAGAGAGTATAATAAATTCACACCATGGTTCGTAATCTTAACAATTAGACAGGAATGAAGACGAATAAGCATACTTTGAAATCGCGCTCGGCCTATCGATTCTTGTCTTGTCTTGTATCATTGCAAAGTACAGAGAGGAGGGGACCGTGCCGACTCAGCCGTTCTGGGGGAGGGCTAGAATCCGTCGTACTGGAGGGGGTGCACGTATGTGAAGGGATGTGTGAAGGAGAGCGCATTGGACCTTGGTTCTTCTACTCTTGTTGTGGGGTATAGAGAACTAAAAAGAATGGAGAACAACGGCGAGGTTATTCCCGAGATTCTTGAGCTGGATTGATTGAAGATGGTGAGGGTTGTGGGAAAGGATGGGTGATGTAAACCGTGAGGAAGGGTCAGGTTTGTCAAGAAAGTGTGGTCAGCCATCGCTTGTCTCTGCCTTGGTTTTTACAGCACCATATCCCTTCTAATTACTAACATCTACTCCTTTCACCTGGATCATCGTGCCGTGCCAAGACCCGATACTCGGTCCCGTTTATAGAAGGTCCCCGGGAGTTTTCTCGGTGAGTGAACAAATGAAAGTCACCTGTGGTTTTGAGACCCAACTTATTGTGTACATGACAAGTGGAAAAAAAGGGGGGGTTATATGTAATCAGTAGTTGTATAGACCGAGATTGCTCCATCTTTATCTCAACTGCGCAGTGCTTCAACTGGCCGTTCCATAACTTGGCGTTGGTAAAATATGTGATATCAGATAAATGTCCAACCTGTTAGTAATAAATCCTCCGGTTTCCTTGGAGGTTATTTTAGAAAGTGGGCAGTAGAGAATAAGAAAAAAGAGCGAGAAAAAAGGTTCCCTGCAATACGGGGAAAGTGACTGATTATTACTAAGTGGACTTGATAGTACAACACATGTCTTCTAGTTCGTCGCTCATATCCGTTGTATCCGTGTTCCAAGAGGGGGAGGGAGTGTTTTCTGTACCCACTGCACTAATCTCTAGCCCAGCTAATAAACGGCCCTTATCGCGCGAACACATCTCATGGGGGCAGGACGAAGGAGAAGACGGCACAGGTTGATCCGATTTTGCCGTCCATTCTGGTCTTCGAGAACGCGTAGTCTTGAATCCCCCCTCCCCTCCTATAATAACAAATCTCTTTAACTAGGATTGTCGAGATCTTCCTCTTCTTGATAGTTGCGAAGGCAGAGGAATGTCGCGACGACGAAACAAGCAGAATAAATAAACGATCAGGAATGAAAATGAACGAGACTTGGGTCGAATATTCGTTTGACCGTCAAAAGAACATGCTGTACAGTCTTAACGTTAGAACATTATGACGACACAACAGTTCCCGGATGCGAAATAAGCTTAAGCTGGGGGGGCCTTGTCGGGGGTGTTGATGATCAAGGGGTCTTTACCACTGACTGACTCACTCACTTTGCGAACTGGCGTACTTACCCTACAGCCCAACAATCCACTGAAGCCTCATCTTTGAGCCAAGGTATCATCATGTCGGGGCAACATGGCCTGTGACAAGAGGATGGGACATTATGCAGGGTTCACGTTATTACTTCCTCTGCCCAGAGGTCTTGGTAATGTTCAAATAAGAAATGACTGCATTGTGGTTAGATAGTTAAGAGGACTCTTGGCCTTCCACTTTGTTGTCAGAGCCAAGTAGATCTGCAGTGCAATAAATTTGGAGGACGAACAATCGAAGGAGTATCGTGGAAAGTCAGAAGGCTGGGCCAGGTTTACGATGCCGATTTATCCATTCTGATCATGGGCCGCTCCGCTCAAGTGGGCTTTTTCTTCTTTCTTTCTGTCCCTCTTCCAGCGCGGTAGTATTCCGTTAGATAATAGGAACACTATGCATGTGCGCGGAATCGGCCTTATTCCCATCCATTCACCATGCCTGGCCATCAGCAGGTCTTTCCATCGTACTGACGCGCTTGATTGATAGAGATTGTGCGCAAACTGAAAGCAAAATAAGCAACAACGGTGATGTTCTGTTTCTCTCATCAGTTCGTCCGTTGTTCAGTCAGTCCACACCCTTGAAATGCCATCAACAAAAGATCCCAAGTCTTCATGTACCTATGCATATCTCATCTCTGAGGGGGGCGTGTCGAGCGCGCACCTTTACACGAAAA
Organism: Fusarium penzigii; assembly: GCA_013623535.1. Classification (NCBI taxonomy): domain Eukaryota; kingdom Fungi; phylum Ascomycota; class Sordariomycetes; order Hypocreales; family Nectriaceae; genus Fusarium; species Fusarium penzigii. The sequence goes on along the minus strand of JABFFC010000140.1, from coordinate 125,420 downwards.
ACGGAGCGTATGATCCGAATCCCTGACTCTTCCTGATAAAACTGATCATCCACGCCCCCCTTCGGGTCAAGGGTTCTCCCACCGGACTGACCTGTAAGGAGTCTGCAGAGACTCATCAGTTTTGGAACAGGCAGGAAGAGAAAAAGAAAATCCTCAAGGTTGGTTTAGGTGCTTATTCACATGGTTAATCTACCCGGTTTTATTCTGTCCGTTGTGGTTATGTGCGTGACACTTGCTGGCTCTTTTGCAGGGTCAGCCTCATCACATCATGGATTGACAAAGATTGACAAAGCCAAGAACTCGATGTCTATAATCTATCTCGTTCAGACCTACCGTAGTAGGCATGGGCAGTACCGCTCCCAGGTATTTATCTCTAATCTATTATTGCAGGTAAGCATCCCGATGACACCAGCCGCATGTCAGCCCAGACCTTGACCGAGACCTAGACCCAAGCCTTCTTCACTCCCTGATAAGCTTAGGTAGCATAAAAACAGCCCAGGCTCACCTCTTTTTGTCATGGCTGACATTTATCATTTGTTGGTGGTTTGGTACAGAGGTAGCGAGCAAAAAAAAAAGAACAGCCCAGATTTCAGGGTACTTTGCCCTTTGTTATTTGCCCTCTACCCTTGGCCCTTGGCAGGACGAGGATAGATTAAAGTTGCATCAACGCCATGCCCGTTTTTGGGGGGGATTCGGCCATACCATCCATTCCATACCACACCATGCCATGAGCCACTAATGCATGGGAGCGAGGCCACTGACCACCGCCTATTTTGCTTACCTACAGTTAGAGCACTTGCTTATGTTAACTTAACAATGGGCGCAACATTGGGATCTTGACACGATCGATTGCATCTGGTCACTTACCGTATCTGTACGAAAGCACTATTCGATTTTTGAGGCGTATGCTATTCCTCGGTCTCGACCCTCTGCGACGACAAGCCCCCAGCTCACCAGTTTCCCTTTTTCTTGTCTTGTTCCGCCTGTTGCTACAAGTACAGTAATTACTCCTTCAATCACGTTTCGCTTTTCGCTTCCAACGGCTCTTAACCCCGACCGCCCAGAAAGAAAAAATTCAAGGGAATCAATAGCCAGACGAATAAGAAGCCAAGCATATGAGGCGTTGCTTGGCCCATGTCGATGCTAATCTTGGCTTTTTCTTGTGTCCAAAGCCAAGATCTCACTTGTGAGGGATTTCGAGCCTGCTCTCCCCGACCCGTATCTACCAGCGTATACGTGTAGTGTGCGCTATCGCAGGCTCTATCGGAAAAGTGGCTTGTTTTTTTTTTTCTCTCCTTGGGGGCGCGACTTTGAGTTGAGGAATAAATCCGCCAAGTCAGTGGGGAGAAGAGAGTCAGTCGGCTGGGACTTCGTGACATGCAACAGGCATTTCAACGTGAGGGGTGGTTTTGAATTGCTGGGTCCTTACCCGAAACAGATATTCGTGTAATAGAGACGTCTTGTCCGCTCTCCACAGATGCTGGGCATGGGAGTTTGACATCTAGGGTAAGTTGAGAGGTTATCGCAGACATACCGCTACCAGTGTGTTGGCGATCGTCAACTTTCAGGGTCGAGATGGGTTGCCTCTTGATCCATTGATGAACAGTGGGTAGACAGTCTCGCATCGGTATCAGAAAAGGCATCATATAAAACAACGCCGTTCTTTCCAGCCCTCTCATCACATCACCAATAGTACAAGTCGGACAGATGCTGTTTGTATTCGCGGCACGGATAAATCGGCCTCGATAATTCAGCAGATTCAGGGGCACAAACAAACGACTGCCAAACGAACGCCTCACATTTACATGCGCCAATCAGATACCCGGACCAACCCCATACTAGGAATTAGCGTGCTGCCACTGAATGCCAAGCTTTTCTTGGGCCTGCAAGGTAAAAAATAACCAACAAGGCCAAAGTCTTGGGAGGTGTACTCTAAATGGTACCGGTGCAGTACAGCAATAACTGGTACTAGTGAAGGGAGTCTGCGATATGCACTCAAAACACTCCTCCAGGTGCGCCATCCCTGTTCTATTACTTTGTACGTCTCTAGCTGAACATCAACCTCGATCCTTCGTCGTTCTCCGCGGGAACACGGAATAAACTAAAACACCTACCGCAACTTCGGCACGTAAGAATAGAGAACAGAAGGAAACGATAAAGTTTACATTTGAAGTGGCACCCCTACCCAAGGGACGCCAACTAAGCTTATTGGCTGACCACGGACAGATCGGCACGCGAGAAATTTCATGACAGACGGTATGGGGAAGGCAAAGGACCCAGGCCCAGCCAGGCCGAGAGCAAGAACGAGACACGCACGCAACAAGTACAAGAAACCACACACCCTACTCTCGTTGACGAAACTGGTGCTTTTAAGCTACTCTGTAGGGTTTTTGACTAGTGGAACATGGCTTGACCCCCCTCTTCGTGTTTTCTTGGGTCAACTCTTGTTCCTTTGGCGTCATCCGGGCATGTGGGCGAGAGGGTTTCGGGTTTTCTTCTTCTTTTTTTTTCTTTTTTTTTACCCTTCCTTTTCAATGATGACGGGCAGTGCTAAGATAAGGGGATGGAATCTCAGATGCCGATATATCCAGGTGATGACGACGGCGGCCTCGCATTCTTTTGTACTCGCCAGTGAGATTATCATCGACGGGGAAGGGGTTCGAGATTACTGTGTCACTATCTCGGATCTGTAACTCTTTTTAATTGTATGAGTTGTGCACGGAATTGTACGCCTCTCGAGAAATGCGCCCGGATTTCTAGGTAGCAGCCTGGCTTTTGCTTTGTCAACTGCATTCGGCGTTATGAGGAAGGGTTTAAAACGCGAAAGTAAGCGAAGGGAAAAATGAATAACTTTCAAATCCATCCTAGGCTCGGCACTCCAACAAATCTCATAGCGTGTGCGCCCGGAAATAAGACGATCCAAGAATAAAATAGAAGAAGAAGAAGAAAAGACTCGCCCCAGGGATCATCGTCTGCCCCCCACATTCCGCTATGCAGCACACTCACACACAAACACACCCTAGGTAGGTAACTTTTCCCCCAGCAGCCTCAACTTGCATACACCCCCCCCCTGGTAGCCAAGTCGGTTGGGACGGCATCTTCTTTTTGCAACTGTATCCAGAAAATCCACCATGATCCCTCGTGGACCCCAAAAATGACGCCCAGTTTTTTCTTCTCTCTCGCTTTCGCCTGCGAACAAGACCAAGGTGTCCTTTATTCCGTGCTCCAACGATACAGTCTTGAAGATGATAACAACAGAATCATTTAATCAATAATGATCACAAAAGCAAAAGCGCTCTCATTCGCTTACATCAGGCATCTACACATGAGAGCATGCACTTATGATGTATACACACCCACCCTTTATACGGAATTTTTTCTTCCTTCTTTAATCATGCCAAGCAAAGTGGCTTACAAACGCTTAAATTCATGCTTAATCCATCGAGCGTGGTTGTTACCCTGATAATTGGGGAAAATAGGCCCCAAGGGGGTCCAGTGGTGCTGCCAAGACGGCCGAGGGAGGGAAGAAGAAGAGCCAAGGCCCATGACAAGCAATCGTTTATGGGATTTGTGCTCTGCCAATGTCAATGTTATCTCAAAAGGCACCACCTGATCAAGTTATCCAAGACCGCCAAGTCAATTTAGATCCTCAGTTTTTGTGAATCGTATTTTTATTTTATTTTATTTACACTAGCGTCTTGAATTCGTTGTTCGATCTGGGTCAAGTTTCTTTGCAGGCTTGCTGTTCACGTTTTTCTTCTGCTTTTTTCATGGCTTTAATCCGAGAGTCTTCTCCGCGGCCCGGGCTGTTGTTGATTTTGTCTTTCTGCTTTCAAATGCAAGCTTGTTATTGCGTCTTTTGGTTCTAGACATGGGAAAATCATGGATCGTAATCCCATTCACCCCCTTTGTCGCTTGAATGTATTGATTGGTTCACTGACATGGACAGCACGGCAAGTTCCTTGTGTCATGGGGGGAGGGATGGGCTGTTTAAAAAGACGTAGTCCTAAGGGCGGAATCCTCGGGGACAATAAGCTTACCGCCACAGAGGGGGATGATGAGTGCCTGGACAAAAATACCCTACAGAGAAGCCGATTTTCCGAGATCAGCTTGACGCGATTCAACAGCGCGAGTGTCATGTTGTCCCTGTATTTGCTCACTTCCAAGAGTTTCCCACAACACAGCATGTCGCTCGGCGAAACTTGGCATTCTTGGAAATTCAATGACAAACAGGAACTTGACCAACAAGGACTGCACTTTCAGATCAACAGAAAGCAAAAGGAAAAAAGAAGAAGAAGAACAACAACAACAACAAATATGGACTGCAGCTCGGCAGAGGCTGTGATGATCGACATGCACCCACAAAATATCTCGCAAATGAAAAGAAGCCGTGACAGCCGTGTCTGTGGAGGCTTAGACGTCGTTTTGGAGCAAAGCCCGAGAACACCAAAATCATAAAAGAAAAGTCCCCTTTCTCGTTGGGGTGGGAAATTCAGAACATGGGATTTCACTCTTCCCTCTCCTTTCATCTCGTGTGTGACCAGAGCTAGTCTAAAACACAGTAAGCATTAAACGAACGAAGGAGAAACAACATGAAAGGGGCGTGGAACTAAAAAGAAGGCATGCCCTGTGAATCGCAAATCCGCGGCTACAAGAAATAAGAAAAGCCAGGCTCAGAAAAGGGTGTTTTCTCTTCATGCCCCTTGGGGTTTCTTGGTGAGGCAGAATGAACAACAAGAGAGACGCCGACTCGGCAGCACGGCACAGGGCGACGTCATTTATATGCTAGAGAACCCACCCCTTGTAAGGATAAAAAAGACCATGATTGTGGGGAAGAGCGGCATTAAGAAAGGAAAATGCTACACAAGACCCAGAATGTTTGACTAATGAAGTGTTCAGTTTTTTTTTCCTTGTCAAATTAGGCAAGGCAAGGTACGAAGAGAGAGGAGCTTTGTTTTTTTGTTCAGCGAAGGCCTCTGGTTAAAGGCCAGTGACTATTGGCAGTCTAACTCAACGCAACAAATGGTCCGAATTTGGTTGGTTCAGGTAAAAGCTTGTCTTCATAACTACCATCACAGTTTGGTGCAACTCGACTGGAGTGCTACTTACTGACCTAGTCCCTGTATTTTGCAAGCCCATAGCCGTTTGATTATTGTAGACGTAGGTGAAACACGGCACTGAGCAGGTTATGTCTTGAAGATATTCATATCGAAGCTCAGCATTACATTACAGTAGGTGCCGCATACAGATCAGAAACACCCTGGCTGTACATCATTTCGGTCATACCACGGCCAGAGCTGTTATTCTTATTATATCCTATATCATCCTTCATGGTTCTCATGTATGAGTTTCGTTACTTGGCCTTTTTTTCCTTCTTTTTTTCTTTCTCATGTACTTGCACAATAGAGCAAATATTCAAGATGCTGCATTACTTGATTCCTCGGAGATTGTGCCTTCACACGCCCACACCCACAAACAAGCGCGCTCATTTGACCTCCCTCCATCTCAGTTCCTTGTGACAAGATCCGCGGAGCTTGCATTTTTTTTAATTATTATTTTCCATTATGGGGATCTACGGGCAACTGAGTCAGCCCAACCACAGTTAGGTAACCAATACGCCGAATAGAGAGATAACGGGTACGTAATTTACCATATTGAATAAGCTTGTTTTTGTTGTACAGTAAATGGTTCCGATAGAAGACATGATGAATTGGTATGGAAGAAGTTTCTTTCAACTTACCGAGTCATCCGCATTGGTTCTTTTGAATGGGGACCCTTGTTGTCTCTGATTTACGTACAATTTTTTTTCTTTTCACTTTATCTCGTCACAGTCCGGTACTTGCGCTGCCCAAACGTCATCTTGGCATCAAGCTCATCACCAACAGATGATGTGTTCTGTCTGTGTTACATTACGAATGTCGATCATGGCAGTACCGGCGTCTGACTTTGATGCAAGGTAATGTAACTCAGCACTGCGCTGTGGTTGCTGTACTGTACAGTAATTGAAATTGAAGGTCCAGGCTGCAAACATCAAGTGCTTATGGATTGTTGTTGATGTTTCGTAGGAGAGGTCTGGGCTGAGTTATGCGGCGGGGATGATCGCCCAGTGTGTTTATCAACCAGGGTTGACCTAGGTTGAAGGAATCACTGATGAAAGTTTACTGGAGATTAAAGGAAGTTGTCGATAAAGTATGAACACTGCAACATTACAAGCAGGTGCCTGGATGTTTGTGTTATTGTTTAATGTAGTCGGCACATGAAACAAATGAGAATGTTGTTTTAGACCAAGACCAAATGATCATCACGGTTGTTGTTGTTGTGTTGGAATAATTATTATCCCCTACAATTTCGTAAGCCTTGCACATGAAATAGAACGACCGAAATTCCACCCCATAATTATTTTCTCGTGATTGTGCTAGAAGAAAAAGAAGAATCGATTCATCGTCATAAATATCCCCGTACAGTAAGTAACAGTACGGAGCCAAGATGTTCTCAACTTGGAAATAACATGACAAGGACCATAAATCCAACCAGTCATGTCTCACCAACAATCCCCCTTTATTTCCGACTCCTCGGCAGTCACGGCACTTGATGCCAAGAACCTCCAACCTAATCAGAACGTACAACAGAGTGAGAGAGAGTGTTTTGACAGCCGCATCTTCCGCCGATGGAGGGGGGGGGAGGGACGTGCGGCTTTTTTAGAACAACAGGAAGAAGAAAGGGACAGTGACACACAGGTCGTGCTATTGGACGGCTTGGACAGCGTAAATAATTAACCATAACTAACAACGTCGTATTAGGTCAACTTTAATACGCCCCCTTGTGAACTTTTGCATGCTAGCGAACCATGTGAAGAGACGAACAAGAAAAAAATTACCAAGCCTTGGTGAAATGTTTGGAATTCTTTCATGATTCTGACAAGCTGGCGGCCTCCTCTTGACCTCAACAAGATGCATTTACTCTGAATTTGGCGTCAGCTGCAGACGCCTTTAAGCTCTTGAAGTAAATAATGATCTGCTATCCTCATTACTCCCATCTCTCAAAGAAAACCACCACCACCAGCTAAACAGTACACCGCTTGTGTTATCATTAAAGTCAGCGCACTGGGAAAGGTATTTAATGATCAGCCGCTAAACTACAAGAGTGACCCAAGCTGTATAGAGAGTTTCACAGTCATGCTTGTCTCTGTGCTGATAAACATTTCTAATTTCATCACTTGACTCCAGTATAATTTGACCAGTCAAAAAAAAATAATAATCATCAGCTACGGCCGCAGAAGCGAAGGAGAAAAAAATAAAGGATTAAGGTTGTTTTATTTAATTGCCGCCTAATTTCTACACATCACATCTTCATTCCTTCATGGTTCACGCCGGCGTGTCATCATGATTCTTTTCCTCCGGTCCGGAACTCTCCGGCTCTCACACTACCAATCTGTCCATTGAAAAGGATGGCTATTAAGTTATTTGTCACGCAACTTGCTTGAGGATGCCAAAGGACTGTCGCGTCTTCGTGAAAGTTGCCTTTCTTGCTTATCCTCACGGCAGAATTTCGTGATACGTTACATTACTCCTCTTGCATGCACAGCTTGTGTTGCAACGGGAGTATGCTCTTGAGCAAACCGGCAGTGAGATATTCAGGACCGAGTACAAAATATAGTCTCTAGTGACAGATACCTTAATATCAGTTGAGTTGAAAAGGTACGATATGCATGTTCACTGCTTAGATTGTCTTCTTGAATCCTGGCTGTTGCACACCCTTTCAACTTGGGATGAAACATCACTCGTTGTTACGACTCATCAGGTCATGTTACAGTATCTGAAATTATTTTCTTGCACCTCAACTCTATCAACGTTCCAGACTCTTACCGCCGCCCATCCCAAATCATTCTGTCACCGGCCCAAACGACAGCAAGTATTCAACGTCGAAGCTTCCCATCTTACCTCAACTCAGTCGGTCCGCCACATATTTTTCTTTCTTTTTTGGTCACGATGTCAAGTGGCGCGAGTGACCGTCAATTTCAGAAATAATTAATCTACTCTGTACCTTTGGCTATTATTTCGCCGCCATAATCTTTAACCTCAGTGGTAGTGTTTCATTAAGAAAATTAACATCTCGATCACAAACGTTGCAGTATCCCTTTCTAGCCAAATTACTTTCACACAAAATACACACTGAATATCCTTTGTCAACAGGTCCCTTGCCCTACTTCTACCTTACCTAACTCATGTCCTTGCCCTGCAGCGTCATCCTCCCATCCAGCCCCTTGACGGTGGATCAGCTTCAAAAGCTTGTCCTAAACATCCTTTTTGACTATCCTCACACCACCCCTCTATACCAACGCCAATGCGAATCCCCTCCATGGGAACAAGACAAGCATGGCCTGTAATATTTTGCACACGCCCCTCCTCTGGAACAAGCTTACTCCTCCCACTTTGCCGTTCTCCGTGTCTCCTCTCCACACAACCGGCAATCTGTCGCCGACTTATCCATTAACCATACCAGAATGGAACATTACGTCTCGACGCCTCTGGTCCTCTTGTGTCTCTGGCTCGGCTGCTTCTTTGTAACCTTATCTACGCCCCCTCCCTATTTCTGGCCTTCTGTCACTCAAACGAGTGTCAGTCATTTACCAGTATCCGTAAGGAACGCTGTCGAATATCTTTCATGTGCCGAGAGGATCAGTCAGTGTTTTTTCTTTCTCTTTCTTTTTGGACGTTGCTATCGTAAGCTCATCATCGCGGATCACAATCATATTCTTTGCTTCATAGCGTCGCCTCATTGGAACTGGAGGTTAAGCTTCTCCATTTCGATCATTACGTGCATCGACTTCGGTGCTTCCGGCGCATTATTCTCCTAGTACAGTGGAGGAGAAGGAAGGTTAGGAAAGGAAAGGAAAGGCGGGCTGTCGCATGAACTAAGGTTGTCGTGTCATGTTTTGTCTACTCGGTCTTGTGGGACCGTTGTAATGTACGTATTGTATTGTATTGTGCTGTGCTGTGTTTTGCTGTGTGGTCTCTCTGGACCGTTTTGTGTTTTGTCCTCCCAAGTCCACTTTATAAGAGAGCCGCACACTTGTGCCATGCTGTCTGTCATTGTGTATGTACCTATGCGTGTGTATGATGGTCCAATCTTGATCAGACGCCGGCAGTCCAGATTTTCGATACCGGCACTTCGTATCATTCATCAGTTAGGATCATATTGCATTCTTGTTGACGAAATCAAGTAAATACAGCAAATGGTCAAGAGACACCATAGCATCATGGTCATGAATAAGCTCTCGCAAAAGTCGTCATGTCCCATCGCCAAGCGGCCACACTCAATCTCAGGGAAATTTTTAGTTTGGTGGATCCCCCACTTAATCGGCTCCGACGGCACTCTTCCGCCAGGGAATCGAGGCTCTATTTGGGTGTGCTGTGTGTCCAGAGTAGCAGTGCTGCTGAGGTCTGACTTGACTTGAATCTGAGTCTGAGCCTAAAAAGCCCTTTGTCACTTCTTGTCATGGTCATGGTCATGCCAATCCTCACACCCCCTTGCCCTGGGACTGCCTTGCCTTTGCCTTTGCCTTGCCCCGTCCTGTCCTGTCCTGACCTGCCCTGGCCGGGTTGTGGGTGTGGTTCTTGGGTGTGTCGTTGCCAATGTTGTCGCCAATTGTGCCGTATATGCGGACCTGCGCCCTTTTGTATTTTTGTATTTCATTCTGTTGGTACAGCATTTGTCAGAGCATCGATTATATATGGACTTCGGCACCCCTTGCGACGTCTTGCTATTTTTCTTACTCTTGGATTCTCTTCTTTCCTTTCACCTGCTTTTTTAAATCAACACTTGAATCTCTCACTACCTTGAGCACTTTGACAACCATCATCGATCTTGCAGCATCACACTGTGATACTCTCGGCCACAGACGATAGTTGAGCCCTACAGCGCACTACTCTACACTACAGCGCATCTGTCCTTCTGTCGAGCGCCTCTAGAAACGCCAAGCAATTCCACCGGTGGAGTCGACAAAATTCCGCTCATCAGCCTTCGGCCCTTGTGGAGTTAACCTCAGCAATTTCAACATCACACACCCATCTCACTCAACGCAAGCACACCTCTCAACTCTCAACTCAGCACGCCTGTGCGTCCGTGTCCAGGTGCCCACACAACCACTACCATAACCTTGACTTGACTTGCTTTGGTCTGACTAGATCTGGTGGGGCGCCACGTCGAAACTCAACTGTCGACTCTTGCTTGTCAATCCTTTATAAAGACCCAGTGTGGCCTATCTCGACATCCTGGAATCTATTACTTCAATTCCTGTTTCCCTTCGACCATTGTGTGGTACTCGTACTTCATCCACTCATACACCAACACACAACATAATACACAATGGAGACATACCACGGATACGTGCGGACACCCGCTGATGCCATCAGGCTCTTTGAAGCCTGCCGACTCGGTGTCCTACCTAGAGTGCAACGACGACTATCAGAGAAGGAGAGGCAGTCAATTCGATCTGGATCCGTTTTTGTTTGGGACGAGCGCGAAGCTGGCATGCGGCGATGGACCGACGGAAAGTCATGGAGCGCCAGCCGGGTATCAGGAAGCTTCCTCACCTACCGAGAGATGGAGGGCAAGCGTGGTGGTGGTTTCTCCAATGGACGACGAGGCGCTGGCAAGACACCCGACTCTGGTCGTGGTAGCGACGAGGATCAGGACGACGGCGAGCCAGAAGGTTACCGCTACAAGGCCGATGGACTCATGAAGCAGTCATTCAGCATCACCACCTCTACTGGCCAGCACCTCCACCTCATCTCATACTATTCACGACCTCAGCCCGGCCAGCCTGAGCTCCCTCAGCCCTCAAACGACCCTAGCCTGCGAAGCATTGTTCCTATCAAGGGCATGTATCCAGAGTCCAGCATGGGAGAGAACAACCCTACTCCTGCCCTCACTCGTGCGCCCATGCAACAGCCTCCCTTCATGGTTGCTCAACAGCAGCCCTATCCTCATCAGTATGGTCAGCCCGGATATGGCTGGCCTCCTTCACCCGTGGCGACACCTCCCTACAGTCATTACGCTGCTCCATACCCTCACAACTTACCTCACCAAATTCCTGCCCATATAGTGCAGACGACACTTCCCCCTCCTCAGTACTCCCAGGCACCACCACTATACGACCACCGATCTGCTCTTCCTCAGCCTACTGCACCTAAGGTGACCTACCCCTCACCCCACTACACTCATGCTACACTCCCCCGCGCCCACGAGTCACCTCGAGAGCATCAGCTCCAGGCTCCTCAACTTGCTGCTGTCGACCCTCGCGTGAATGGTTCTACCCGCTCGAACCTTCTGCCTAGCCTTGGCGCTGTAACCAACGGCCCTCCTGGCTCATCCATCGCAGCTCTGAGCACCCCTCCTAGCCGTGCCCTGAGTGCCACACCTCCACAGAGCTCTCACTCCGAGACTCCTTCAATCCTTGGTAACAAGGCCAGCCTCTCAGCTCTTCTACATCCTACTCCCGCTGCCAGCGAATCTGGTAGCGCCAAGACTGGTAGCGCCAGCAGCAGCCCCAGGACTAAGGGAATCTGCGGGCTGGAGAAGGGTGGCGTCAGCGAGGACGCGCGGGCCTTGAGAATGCTGGATCGCAAGTTCTGCATTTAGAATAAGGACCGTGACCTCGGCATCGAAGGCAAAGGGGATGGTGAAAAGGACAAGCGCAAATGAGTTACTACGATAAAGACCGGGTTTACCACAGCGTATGAGGAACCCGGCAACCTTGAGTTTTGTCTCTATTTTTTCTTTTACTACAAACATGCATTGTTATGGCGTATTCGGGCTTACAAAGCGGCTGCCAACGGGGGCTTGCTGCGGTTGCATCAAGCGGCGTTCTATGACGACCAGCAACGGAAGGGGATACTTTCGCTCGGTGTTGTCTTTTTTTTGGGTTTGTGGGTTGGCTCGGGTGTTTGATCGCATCCTCGCTCTAGGCGAAGATCAAGAGGCTATTGTTTTTTTTTTTTTACCCCATCCAATGTGTACATATTCACCTAGTAAAACAATACCAGGAGTATATGGTCTATCCAATAATTCGCCCTTTGCATGATGTGATGTGTCGTGACTGTCCCCTTGTAAGATATGCCATTACTGAGGCGGCTACAAACCCACATTGTTTATTCTAATTAAACCTCGGAGAATACCTCGCTAAACCTGTCAGATGCGTTATTGCGTGTACGTTTACCACGGCACTGACCAGCATTTCTGATCTCCAGCGGCTTTTGACTATTGTTTGGTTCGCCGCGCGGCTCACCTAGTCAGGCCGCGTCATCCGTAAACGGTGCCGATAAACCGATAAGGGGGTTACAGAATCAACCCAGGAAGGCCGGCAGGGTGAATTCGATAGCTTAGGATGTATCAGAACAGCCAGGGTGTGTGAATGGCGTCTTTTGACAGCTAGCAGTGAAGACGGAGTGAGTTGAAGGGGCGTGTGACGGGAGGAGGAAGTTGGGGTAGGTAGGGGAGAAGTGCGTGATACTTTCCGGAGGGAAGACTGACCTAAAGATGGGGCAATAGTGCTGATGCGATGAGCTGGTAGTTGGGATTATGGGGATATGAATGTGCGATGTCTAAATTTAGGTATTTTGTTTTTGGCATTTTATTCGCTTAAGTCTTTTCTTGGATTTATGCTTATGAAGCTATTCCCAGACCTCACAGCCAAGACATGTGATGCGATCTTCCAAGGTGAGTTGACGGCTGGCGTTCTTTTCAGAGATTGAAGCCACTAGGTAATAAACCATAAATGCTTCAATATGCAAGTAATTTATGGCAATTATTGCAAAAATGGTTCAATACAGACTTTGAATATGCTGTTGAACGTCATGATGCTTCCTATTGTCCGTTGTAAGTCGCATCAAAGTTTTGCCGACCCGACCTCCAAAGTCTCCATTCAATCCACAACGACAAGCTTGCATCAATAGCTTCAAGAAACATACAATAGGTACAATAATTGCGCCGAAGCAACTAACAATAATTCAAAGACCAATTCTATCTCAAAAAACATCGCTCGATTCGTTGCTACTTCAAGCTATAAGATACAATTCTCTTTTTTTGGCCTAAATCTGTGCTTATATCATAGCCATGGTCACAAATCTACGCCTTTCATAAACATTTCGTATCGCCCGTCATGTTCACATTCTGCTCTCTTCAGGGTGCTCTATCCGAGTCATCTGCATCGCAATCACTTCTTGAACTTGACGGTGGCGTCAAGATCCTTGTCGATGTCGGATGGGATGAATCTTTCAACACCGAGAAGCTCAAGGAGATCGAAAAGTAAGGGAACAAAGAGGATTTGAAGCCGTTTGGAGATTTGGGTCACTAATCAGGATACCCATTTAGACAAGTTACGACTCTTTCGCTAATTCTTCTCACACACGCGACGACTTCACATATTGCCGCCTATGCGCATTGCTGTAAGAACATCCCGCAATTCACGCGAATCCCAGTGTATGCGACGCGACCCGTCATCGATCTCGGACGTACCCTCATACACGATTTATACGCATCATCGCCTGCTGCCGCGACGACAATTCCCCAGACTTCGCTATCCGAGACGGCATATACATACACGCAGGCTGCGACAACAGCGCAGAACCTCTTGCTACAACCTCCCACCACGGATGACATCGCACGATACTTTTCCCTGATCCAGCCTCTAAAATATTCACAACCCCACGAACCTCTCCCTTCACCATTCTCCCCCCCTCTCAATGGATTGACTATTACGGCATACAACTCTGGACACACGCTTGGAGGCACGATATGGCATATTCAGCATGGCCTGGAGTCCATCGTCTACGCAGTGGACTGGAACCAGGCACGTGAGAATGTATTCGCGGGTGCGGCATGGCTAGGGGGTGCTGGCGGCGGCGGCGCTGAGGTCATAGAACAGTTGCGAAAGCCTACCGCTCTCATCTGTAGCAGTCGAGGCGCCGAAAGGACGGCCCAGACTGGTGGCCGAGCTAAGAGAGACCAACAGCTCCTTGATACGATCAAGGCGTGCGTGACAAGAGGTGGAACGGTTTTGATTCCCGTTGATTCGAGCGCCCGTGTCCTGGAACTCTCGTATCTACTTGAGCATGCCTGGAGGACAGATGCTTCAGGGGAGGGTGTCCTCAATTCTGCAAAACTATATCTTGCTGGAAAGAACATGTCGAGCACGATGCGATATGCCCGAAGTATGCTCGAGTGGATGGACGATAGCATCGTTCAGGAGTTTGAAGCCTTTGCGGAAGGTCAGCGAAAAGTGAACGGAGCCGGTGATAAGAAGAGCGGCGGGCCTTTTGATTTCAAGTATCTACGGTTACTAGATCGGAAAGCCCAGATTGCTCGATTGTTAAGTCGCACAGCCGATAATGTCGAGACCGAGGGTCGTGTCATTTTGGCGAGCGACAGCAGTATGGAGTGGGGATTCTCGAAAGATCTCGTCAGAGGGTTGGCCAGGGACTCTCGAAACATGGTGATCCTGACAGACAAGCCTAGCCTGTCAGAGGACGGCACCCCTTCGATTGCCAGAACGCTATGGGAATGGTGGAAGGAACGCAAAGATGGTGTGGCTGTTGAACAGAGCAGCAGTGGTGAGAACATTGAGATGGTGTATGGTGGAGGACAGGAGTTGGAGGTTCGAGAAGCCCAGCGCCAGGCATTGGAAGGCGACGAGTTGGCCATTTACCAGCAGTGGCTGGCTACTCAACGACAACTTCAGGCAATACAGCAGAGTGGTGGCGCATCTGGGCTGGAAGCATCAGCCGATGTCGTGGATGATGCATCGTCAGAATCCTCGTCTGATTCGGGAGACGAGGATGGTGAGCAGCAAGGTAAAGCACTCAATATGTCAACAACAATCGGACAGGCGAGTCGCAAGAACGTGGTGCTTAAGGATGAGGATCTCGGCATCAATGTTCTCATCAAGAAGAAAGGCGTTTATGATTTCGACACAAGAGGGAAGAAGGGCCGTGAGAGGACATTCCCAGTTGCTATTCGGAGGAAACGCCAGGACGATTTTGGAGAACTTATCCGACCAGAGGATTATCTGCGAGCTGAGGAGAAGGAGGAGGAGAACCCAGACGGCGTCAACGTCACAGCAGCAGATGATAAGCTGGGCAAGAAACGAAAGTGGGATGACGTGGCCAAGAACGGCAGCGGCTTCAACAGACGGACGCAGACAGCTCGAGCTGGCTCAGCTGATGAGGCCGAGGGTGGTGCTACGGATGGTTTTGAGCCAGATGAACTGGACAGCGTCGAGGATGTGGAACCTGAAGAACCGACCGGGCCATGCAAGTTGGTATACAACACCGAAACGGTGACGGTCAATCTGCGCATCGGGTTTGTCGACTTTAGCGGTCTACACGACAAGCGAAGTCTTAACATGCTCATCCCGTTGATCCAACCTCGTAAACTCATCCTTGTTGGTGGCGGACGCGACGAGACATTTGCTCTCGCGGAAGATTGTCGCAGAGCCCTCGGAAGCGAATCTATGACAGATAGCAGCGGCAGCGAACGAACCGCCGATGTCTTCACACCGGGTGTCGGCATTTTTGTGGACGCCAGCGTCGACACAAACGCCTGGGTTGTCAAGCTGGCCGATCCACTGGTTAAGAAGATCAAATGGCAGAATGTTCGCGGCCTCGGCATCGTCACTATTACGGGCCAGCTCGTAGCTACCAAGATCAGCGACGAGCAGGAGGACGAAGAGGCAGCGAACAAGAGACAGAAGACCGAGCAGAATAATACTTCCACCGCCCTCACCAGCGCTGCCTCAACAACGCCAATCCTCGATGTCATCCCTCCAAACCTCGTCTCAGCGGTCCGCACCGCCGCTCAGCCCCTGCACGTCGGTGACCTACGTCTCGCGGACCTCCGTCGCGCCATGCAGTCAGCGGGACACACCGCCGAGTTTCGTGGAGAAGGCACTCTTGTTATCGACGGAACAGTGGCGGTTCGAAAGACGGCCGCGGGGAGAATCGACGTCGAGAGCGTGGGGTTGCCGAATGCACGAAGGAGTACGTTTTATGAGGTGCGAAAGGTGATATATGATAATCTTGCTGTCGTGGCTGGTGCATAAAAGGGAGTTTAAAGAGCTAGAATGGAGGGGAGGAGAGGGGCGTGGCTGATGGTGATTGTACGCTATGAGAAGTGTTTTTATATTCTCTACTGGGTTTTCTTAAGGGGTGAAAAGGAGGGCATAGTTCGGAAAGAGATATTTCAAGAACGATATCCCACGAGGTAGTGGTTCAATTATGATGGTCGAATACTCGAGTGCCTTGGTTCTCTATAACCAGGCAGCTCTAGTTCGTTGAGCGCTTCATTCGCTTCTCTCTGTCCAAGTATGATACAAATACATCGTGACCAGTACATCCGCTGTGCCCATGCCTCGGCAAAGTCCGTGATCCCCCTGATTAATATGACAAGCCCCAACGCCTAACCATGCACGCATTCCAAAGCGCTTTTAAATACTCCCGTCTAGGTACCCAACCAATTGAACCGGTTCGCAATTAATTCGCAGCATTCATAGGCGCCATCTCATACTCTCCCGCACCGTCCCTCCCTCTTCCTCTGCCCCTCCCCCTCGAGAATCCCATCTCCTCATCGCCGTCCTCGCCCTGCGCACCAGCGCTCTCGCCGTTTTGCGCCTCCACCCTGCGTGCGCCGCTGCCGCCAAAGAAGACTGGTTGTAGTTCGCGGTATTGGCAACCCCAGATACCAAGACCGACGCTTATGGCCGAGGATGCGAGCATAGTGGCCCACCACATGGCGTGACGGGGGATATGGCCGGTGTAGAAGGATGCTACGACGAAGTGGATGAAGTGTGTGGTAAGGGCGAAATCGGGGACGAGTTTGGAACGAGCGATGAGTATGACCAAAGCGACCGGTCTACCTAAAGTTAGCATTCGTCTCTGATCATAGCGACGTTGGAACTTACAGAACGAGTCCACCAACTAGCAACATGACAAATGCCATGAGCCATCCATGTGTCGTATCTCCTCTTACGCCCTGCCACCCAAGTACCAAGGTCATACTGAACCCGGATCCCACAATAAGGGCCGTAAACATGACCAGTACCAGCGTCGCAAAGTAGTATATGACCTGGAGCAGCGCAATCTGTCCTGCAATTTTCAGAGGAGGAAGCTCGGTCAGGGCGCCTGAGCGAGGGGGTCTACGCCGACGAGCCATCATGTGGAAACTTTATGAGCGACGGCGGTTGTATTCGAAGAAAAGGATGTAATGTAATGTAAAAGTTATCGCGTGGACATGGCCCCTTTTGTGGTGTTGGAGGTCTCGATGGGTGTTGATGAGCTATTCCCTGCTGGGACGGAGTGTCGCGTGTATTCGGTATAAGAGAGTGAATAAGATGAGGAGGTTCACCCTTGTAATTAAAAAGTCGATAGAGTAAAAACGGCGAAAAGGAAATAGAGAATGGAAGAAAGACAAGTGATGGGAAAGGAAAACTAAAACTAAAACTAGGAGGCTGGATAATTTGGCCCTGACCTAATTAAGATGTGGAAATCACAAGGGACGTGGATGTTTTTTTGGGGGTTCAAGTTCATTGAGAAGAGGCAAAGACAAGGCAAGGAGCTAAGGACAACCTGGAAGCTACCTAACCTTGTAGCATATTTGCTCAGCCACAGGATGTGCGAAGGGTTTCAGCCACACTTAGCTCCAGGCAGACAGAGCTTCTGTAAACTCACCGCCCTTGGAAGTTCTGCCGGGGTTCTTTTTTTGGGGTCAGAGCAGTTCTGAAATGGCCGTCATAGGTGCCCTTTTTCCTCATGAGATTTTGAGCCGCTTTCGACGTCCACTCAACTCTTTGACGTATGTAAAGTACAGTCTAAAAACCATTGCACATTCCATATCCGCGATCCGACCTAGGATTTGAACTTGACAGTGATCACCATTATTGTAGATCACTAGTTCGAGTCAATTGCTCATTACACTTCTTTAAACACAATCTACACAATGGGTTTGTGGCCCTTCTCAAGCGAAACCCGCGCGGACGCCATCCGCTCCGGCGACGCCATCCCCAACCGCTCCGAGCGTGCCCAGTGCTGGGCCTCCCGCGATGCCTACTTCTCCTGCCTCGACGCCAACAACATCATCGACGCAAACAAGGATGCCTCCGCCGCCGCCCGCGCCTGCCCCGCCCAGAGCGCCGACTTTGAGCGTGACTGCGCCGCCGCCTGGGTCAAGTACTTCAAGCAGTGGAGGGTCGCCGACCTGGCCAAGAAGAAGAGGCTCGAGGAGCTGAGGGCCCAGGGCGCGCAGGAGATGACCGTGACGGCGAGCTTTGCGCCCGAGGGGGGTGCGGCGGAGAAGGGGAAGGGGGTGGATGACATTCAGAGTATGTTGGATCAGAAGACGAGGAGATAGATTGTTTATCTCCCAAAGGAAGAGAACCAGCCGTTATGAAGAGGCGGATATGTGTCACAAGTAATGACCTTGTATTCTTTAAAAAAAGATTTGTACTTATATATGTATATGTATACCACTCATCCATCCTGACCAAGGAACAACCACATCACATCGCATCACAACCGACAGTCTCCAACCAGCAATGTTAAGAGTACATTTATTTATCCTGTTCTGAAATCTATCCTCTCTAACTACCTAACTGTACCATTTTGGGCAAAATATGCACACAAGTCCCATGAATCCCAAGACACAAGACAAAAGAGAACAACAAAAACAAATGATACAACGAACCAAATACAGGAGGACAAACGGAATGAAGAGAGATAGGATAGATTATACTGAGGTTCAAGAATGACAAAGAAGAAGAAACCACAGAGCGAGATTCGACAGAAGAACAACAAAGCTAAACTCAAGAAGAAGACAAAACAAACTGTAAAAGCGTGCTTCAATGCGGTGGTGGTATCATCCATGTCTTCTTTTTCTTTTCAACAACAGTGACAACAAAAAAAACACCAATATCTGCAATTCTCTCTGCATTTCGACTCCCTCTTATCTCATCTCACCACCCCCGGTCCTGACTCTTTATTCCACCTCCACTATCCTCCAAGATACAAAGGAAAGTGAAAAGAAAGACAAACTTGTTGTCGCATGAAAGGGTGAACACACTCCCTCCAGAAAATAGCAAAGACAAAGTAATAGAAAAGGTTTCAGGGCTCGGAGCCATCGCGTCTTGCCATTCCGATGCTGCTTCGGGCCCAGATAGGTTGTCCGTCTCTCATCAAGCCTCTTGTTTCGGCCTGCTATAACGCTCCTTAATCATTAAAAATTGCTTTGGATTTGTCGTCGTCGCCCAGACAGCAGCTCAATCCGGTGGTAACCTACGCAACCAGTCGAATCCCACTATCCTCAGTGCCCTCCTTGCTTGGCAGCGGTGGTAGGTCCTTATTCAGACTGTCCCGGCTCATCCTAGATCGGAGCACCCGTGTGTGATCCATGTTCTGATTGCTGAAACTGCCGTCGGGGTTGTCGGGCTTGAGGTAACCTGACTTGGGCGGCGTGGGAGGTGGCGGGCGAGTAGGTGGGAGACACTTGTTGACGTTGATGGGTGTTTCTGGTCGCCCGCTCGAGTCGTCGCGGCCATTCTCGCCGGCTTCTTCTACCACAGGAAGCACAGGCTCATGCTGCATCGAGTCACGACCCTCCTTGGGCACAGAAGTTGTCAGAACCCGGTCGGGAACCTGGTTCTCCTTGTGCCCGCTCCTCTCCGATCGCTCAGCTTCCCTCTCGGCCTTCTCCATGGTCTCCTGTGCTTCGGGAGATAGGGGAGAACGAGGCGGTGCGGGAGGCACATGTGTCGGCATGGGGGGGATCGACTGCGAGTGCCTCCGACGCGAGTTCCAGCTCGATACTCTCTGCTCATTCCCCCGAGCCGCCTCTATCATCGCCTGGTCCTTTCGTGCAGCTTCTCGACGAGCCTCCTCCGGCGACATGGTGACGCCTTCGATAAAGTGGTAGAACCGGTCACCGTAGTCCTCTGGTGGTAGAGCAGAGATCTGAGACCTATCACTCGACAATCCCTTCCAGAAGTGCTCAATCTTCTTGATAATACCATACTATAAATTGTTAGCTCAAACTCTCATCTGTTCCGTTCTCGGCCTTCGACTTACATGTGTCAGGCAGTCAATAACTCCCAGGTAGTAGATCTCATCTGCTGGGCTGTTGTCCTCGTGAGTCGCTCGGAAGCCGCCGTCATCCTGGTTGAAGACAAATCCAGAACGGTTGTGACCTTCCTCTAGTTCATCGGGCATCTGGTTCGATGTCTCGCCCATGGGGACTGGCCGTTCAGAACGGATCATGTGCCTCAGCTCCCTAGCCTTTCGCGCATTCTCCATCTTGGACGGCGTGCGTAGAAGCACGGACTGTTGCTCCTCGTCACCTGCCTTCTCACCGCCAGGGTTAAACACCTGTAACGTCTTCCCACGAAGGTTCTCCTCATTCCCACGCGATACATCATGAATGCCAACCAGCAGAGAGTAGTCCATTATCTTGAGGCGTTTAAGTAGGGCCACATCTCGTTGTAGCTGTCCCAGGAACATCTGCTTCTTTTGAATACCGAGTTCCAGGTTGCGCTGCCGCCTCAGCCAGTTCAGATCCTTGAGTGTTGCACGCGGGTTCTTCGACAGGTCCTCCTCCTTGTAATCTCGACCAATAGTTGAGCCCTTGAGGTCAAAGGTGGTGTGAATGTCGCGGTGGGGAGGAAACAGGTTGTTCATGACGACAAAGTGAATCTTTTTGCCATATGGCATCTTGACCCGGTGCAAGCCGTAAAACTGGGACAGGAGCGTGTTAGGGTTCTCCTTGACGTGTTGGTAGTATTCTCGGAGTATCTTTCGAAGAAACTTGTGCTCGGCATGGTGGATCGTCTTGATGATGTACTTGTAGTCACGGGAGAAGTAAAAGAAACTGCCACTCTTGCCAGGAGAGCCCAGTTCAGAGAGAATATACTTTCCTGTCAGGGACATGAGATAATCGGCAGGGTCAAGTCGGAAGAGAGCTCGGAGATGTCGAAAGACCCAAGGCGCGTAATCTTTGAACTTGAAATCATACTTGGCCGAGGGAACCATTTCGTTTCCAGCACTGCAAGCAAAAGGTTAGCTATCGTGAACAAGCAAGCATTGCAAAGTCAACTTACATATCAAATGTTGACTTTTGCTTCGTCTCAAAGTCAGCATCGGTCAATTCCCGGTCCAGCTTAGCGTTTGTCCTAGACACCGAGACTCGAATACCCGTCAACATATTATAGGCCGTGACCCAATTGGCGTGAGATTCGTCGACCTTGGTACCGACCAGAACCCGGTCGTCATCCTCCTCCTCCTTTCTCTTACGCTTGCTAGCCCTCTTCTGCCTTACTGCCTCCGCCCATCTCAGGGCATCTTCGTCCGGTGCAACCTCGTCCCTGGGAGCGTCCGATTGCATCGACCTGGTCGGCCTCCTGCCCATGCTCAAGGAAGGACGTCGGCCACTGGGAGCAGCTCCGGTGGGTGAGAAGCGGCCACTAGCCTGGGCTGTGTCCAGCCCATCCCTAGAACCTCTAGGTGCGGCCTTTGGTACGTCGAGGGTGTGTCTCTGTTTCAAGCCGCCATTTGGTGGAGGGTGGAGGAAGCCGGATGACGAAGCTGCTGCGTTACCTGGGTTGTAGACGGGGGGTGATGACAGTCGGTGCCCGGCAGCTGAGTTTCGATGTGAAGCTTGTGTCGGCTCGGGAGTTGAGGGTCCAGGGGGGAAGTATTGTGATTGTGGCTGTGACTGGGCGCCGCGCGCCTCAAAGTTGGAGGGGGTTATCGTCGAAGGAGCGGTACTATCGAAACTCTTGCTCGGTGCCCTTCCTGAAGACTCCTCGGACAGGATGGGTTCTGAAGGAAGGGGTTTGGAGTGGGAGTTTTGAGGGCCTGGTTTCGTGGCAGAGCCATTCAAAGGTTGACGTGTTCGGTCGGCCAGGGCACTGCCATTAATCCAGGATTTTTGTTGCAAGTTATCGGCATCATTATGTTGTGGAGATGCAACCGAGTTGGGTTTACCATTCGAGAGAGAACTCATGCTCGTAGGCCGCGTGTCATCACCATTCATATGCGCAGGATTGGTCTCGGAGATGTCAGAGACGTGAGTAGATGAGATGGAGCTCTCGTCAAAGCTCTCATTGATTGTGTCAGATCGGGTGTGGCGGATGGAACCCCCATTCACCCTCTCCTTGGTGGTTGCCAGGCCGAACTGGTTCGTGGGATCGAGGTTGAGAATATCGGAGTTTTCTTCTTGAGTGAGGAACGATGGCATTTCGAGGGGGATTGGTTTTGGGGGGTTGGCGGAATATTGGATCCGTGTTAGCCGTGAAGCGATAGATGCTACTGAATCAAATGATGTTTCGGGGGTCGGGGAATGGTGGTAATGGTAATTGGTGTGGTGTTGTGCAGTTGGGAGTAATGGTGTTGACGTCGACAATAACAATTACAGAAATGGAAGCTCGCGTTTATCTGAAAGGTCGTCGGGGATTTGTTGTCGGCCAATATTCGAACGCTCCCACTCTGTAGTCCTTCTCAGTTCATGCCTCTGTTGATACAAAAAGAAAAAAGGTATGCACAGGTGAGTTGGAGGGAAAGAGAGGCAACCAGAGCAGAGCCAAAACAGAGTGTTGGAAGCGAAGCAGAGAGGAAATTGGGACGAGGACCTTGCTTGGACGGGCGCACAGGGTTTCTTGGCAGGTCAACCAATTGGACAACAGCTGAGCAAGGGGAACGTCGCGCCAGGTGGGGAGGTTGCAATCAGCGGTTGATGGGCAGGTCAGGACCTCAGTGTAGAAGGTGAAGAAGAAAAATTACAAAAATAGAAGATCGATGTATTAATTGGGGATGGGTGAAGAACAAGTCTCTCACGGCAATCAATGAATGAGAATATTTGACTAGATTTACCGTAAAGTTACAGACGTACAAGAATCACAGTGAGTGAGGCTGGGAAAAATGATGGAGAAAAAAAGTCACGGATGAGAGAGAACCTGGAACCTGCCTTGGATTGATGGATCCTGCCCGTAAAAAAAAAAAAAAAAGCCCCCCGTTACGTCGGGTCGGGTTACATGCACTTCCCGTACTGACTTAGCAGCACCTATTTCGTCCCTGAAATCTGTACCTACTGTACCTACTGTACCTAGCCCTGGCTGGGCTGGTCTAACTAAATCTGCCCACCACGTAAAATGCTGTGCTCTCTCCCCACTACTTACGAAATGAGGCGTCCCAGTTTGAGACTTTGTGGCCCTCCATGCGCATCTACCACCTGTGTGGTCCCTCTTGATTCATGGTTCACCCCCCAGAGCCCACTGAAAGAACAGTGAATCTACAGGGGACTATAAGGGGTCGACAGTGCCCGATCTCTTCCCCCCTCTTTCCTGGTCATTGTATCGGTACAGTAACAATTACGAAGTTACCTACCAAGCCAATGATCCAATGGGTTTGCGTGTCGTGTCTAGACCCCGTTCTTCTTGGCTTCCATCCAAATGAAGGCTTGGCTATTGCGATTAGCACACCATATCCATCAAAACTTGCGGTGTTCGATAGCGTCTTTTTGTGATCCCCCCTTTGGGATCTTGTCAAATCTCCCAGACGCTAACAAGATCCCAATGGGCTACTTGGTTGAATGGGGGATGTTGGATCTACCTAGTAATTAGTTCTATGCTATGTAAATGGTTCCCTCCTCCCGTTGGAGGAACGGGTATGACATGACATGACGCCTGAAGGCTGAACGAAAATATTGTCCTGCTTCATCTGCTTCACACTTGTTACCCGCCTGCTTTATGCCAAGAGAAGAGGGAGCATGGATGGCTTTTGGTTCCGTTCTACAGTACTACGTACGGAGCAGGTGCAAAGACAAACAATTTGATTTGATCTCTTCGTTCCAAGTTTTTTTTTTTTTTTTTTTTTTTTCTTAACACGCTTTGTTCACCGATATGACAAGCATGTCGTTAACCACTTTTATGAGAGAGATTTTCTAACATAACTCTACTCCCCTTCACCGCTCACTCAACCAACACATAACGCAATATAAAACCTATATGGATGTCGAGATTGAACAAAACCATCAATATCCAGCTTCGCCTCACTTCATCTCCAGTAGAGTCCCCTCTGTGTCCCTCCCCCGAATATTTTTTTTTTACTTTCTTCTACTCCCCACGGACTCCATATTTTCCAATCCCCCTACGGTCGGGCCCCATCAGAACGCATCCCCGGAACATGGGGGGGGGCGTCCCAAATTCCTGCTTAGCCACAGGTTTACCTTGTGTTATATCCGGGACCCCCGAAGAAATGAAGACAACCCCAGGGGAGAGGGAGTTGAGAACAAGAAGAAATTGTTAGACGAAGCCAAGAATTCTGTTGCAAAATTAA
Organism: Fusarium penzigii; assembly: GCA_013623535.1. Classification (NCBI taxonomy): domain Eukaryota; kingdom Fungi; phylum Ascomycota; class Sordariomycetes; order Hypocreales; family Nectriaceae; genus Fusarium; species Fusarium penzigii. The sequence continues at coordinate 101,049 of JABFFC010000140.1, read as the reverse complement.
CAACCACATCTTGACTTTATGCTTAGCTTTTTCTTGGGAGAAATCTTTTATCCAACAACAACAATAACAACAACAACAGTGGAGAAGAAGGGTACAGTACGTCTACCAATGCATAAGACATCCATGACAGAATACCCCTGATTTTCTGTCACAATCGAATACAGGTATCCATTGTACTGTACTGCCCCTAGTCTGTACAGTCTGTACAGTCTATACTGTATTCACATCAGGAGATGGTTTTCTCTACCAACTCAGACTCTTGTTTACTTTGCTTACTATGCACCTGAATCAAGCCATGCATACTAACGTTACCTGTTCCATATATCCAATCTTTAATCAACATGTCCAACCTTAGCACCTTCTACAATTAACAATTGACTTGGAACCCCCCTGTCCATCATCCCCTCCTCCATTCAATTTCTATTCTTATCTCGTTTATTCATTCGCCACGTCAGTTAGAGCAAGACGGCAAGATTATCGTCAATCCCCCCCTTACTTTGACATGTGTGTTGTCAGACAATGACGCCTAATTTGGTAGATCAACCAAGTTCATCAACTTCCGTTGTCTTCTTTCAGTTACACCTGATCTTCAAGTTCCCTTGTCTGATATATCGTCATTCTTTATTTTTTATAACTTGTTTACCTATTCTGCATCTACTGCCTATGTTCCTCGTATATATTTACAAGTATTGGTTTTATCAACGTCACGTACCATTTTGCAAGATTCGAGATGACCTTTTCCATGCTTCCAGTTTGTAGCTCAACTCATGCTTGGCTAGATAACTCATCTTCCAGTCTCGATCTCGTTGCATATTGCATGTCCAAATTCGCCCTTGCATGTCACTTGTCTGTCCATATTATCACAATTCAGCAATTACATCACACAAATCACACTTGTGAGAGGGCAATCGTGAGAGGGGGAATGGTATTCCATTGATATGCTCAGATGAACTATTTTGTCTCACCAGCTCCAACAGACATGTCGAGCCAGTTCGCAAGCCAAACCCATCCATCCAGTGTCTCCCTCCCAGTGGGATTTTTATTGTGTTTTTCTTTGTTTCTTCGTTTGCACTACCCATCCCTGGTAGTCCTCTTCTTTCAGGTTTCACCAAGACCGTCTCGCGATACATGGACAGTTGAACAACAGGCGACCTGTCTCCATCCAACAAGAACGATCAGTGTCCCACTCATTGTATACACATATACACACTCCTTCTCTCTGTCTCTATCTCGTCCCCTCGTCCAATGCTTCCCCAGTCCCCTAATCCTTACCCTCGCCCAAAATACGTCTACCAGAATCCACGCACCGTCTCTCAAGAGGTTCGCTCGTCTAACGTAGAATCGTCGTCAAGGTATCATATAGCCCCGCGTTTTCCCAAATGCCCATTTGATTTGCAACGTTCCGTGACATCGCAACCTCAGATGCAAACCGATGGGCAAACGCCGTCCTCTTGAGAAGCCCTCAAACGCCTTGACCCCAATGTCCATGGTGCACCACCCATCCTTGCAGCATTAAAGAGTAACCATCCCCAGAAATGGGTACCACTGTCTCGATGCCGACGAGCCACTTATTTCCTTGTAAAAAAAAAAATATGTCGAAAACCTTCCCCCTTCATCAACCGTAGATGTCATGAATCGAGCTAAAACAGAGAATCAAAGTCGATGGCTGGGTTGCAGACCAACAAAAATTGCGCCGCTGTAAACGCAAGAACACGAAAAAGCAGTCCGAGGTGTATGCTCGAGCAGCCGCTCTGCCCCGCCTGTATGCTGGAACCATTGTTCGAGATCCGAGAATGTAATACTGTCTGCCATCTGCGATGACCTTCCGTTCGCGCCGATCCCCTTGGTTCGCCCAAAAGTGCGAATGTTGTACAATCCAACACTCAAATGGCAAGCCCGGTTCGAAAAAGTCATATCAAACCCAAAATAAAAAAGAAGAAAAATATCACCTTGCACCCCTCCCAACCGTCACCAAACGCCGTGCATGAGTTGTGAGATTAGACCTGAGGTTGAGGCTGTGACTGGCCACGACCTCGACCTGCACTCTGGCCACCACGTCCACGGTATCCTCGTCCACGTCCGCGTCCGCGTCCGTTGAAGTGAGAGTTACCGTTGTGACCATTCTGGTTCTGCTGAGTCTGCCAGTTGCCCTGCGCCTGAGGACCAGGCTGCTGGGGCTGTTGAGCAAACTGCTGCTGTTGCTGCTGCTGACCCTGGGCAGCAGGTGCTTGGGATCGGTTGAGGTTCGAAACGGGTCGAGGAATAGATTCAGGGTTCTCGTATACATAGAGGCTCTTGTCGATGTTGGCGGGGATAGGCATGATCTCTGTGCCGAGATCCCGCTCGATGTTGTAGAGGTTGAAGCGATCTTCCCAGTTGATCAGGTTAATAGCAAGACCAAGGTGACCGTAACGACCGGATCGACCGATACGGTGAAGATAGGTTTCGGCGTTCTTGGGGAAGTCAAAGTTGATGACAACGTTGACGGCCTGGATATCGATACCACGGGTGAGAAGATCAGAGCACACAAGGTTTCGGCACACGCCATTGCGGAAGTCGTGGAATACACGGTTTCGGGCGGCCTGTTGCATCTTTGCGTGACTGTAGAAGCAAGAGTAGCCGAGTTCGGTAATCTTTTTGGCGAGAAGCTCGACTCGGTTGGTCGAGTTGCAGAAAATGATGGATTGGTTAATTTGCAGCTTGGAGAAGAGAGTGTTTAGACAGTGGACCTTTTGCTTCTCCTCAACAAAGGCGTAGTACTGGGTGATACCCCTCAGGGTAAGCTCGTCCATGAGGTTGATCTCATAGGGGCTTGTCATGTTCTTATCGGAAAAGTCCTTGACAGACAGAGGGAAGGTGGCGGAGAAGAGCATAACCTGTCGGTCCTTGGGGTGGAATCGGAGTAGCTGTTCAATGACGGGAGTGAATTCGATGGAAAGGAGCTTGTCGGCCTCGTCCATGACAAACATGGGGCATTCGCTTAGGTCTGCCACATTCTTGCCAGCGAGATCTAGAATTCGACCGGGAGTACCGACCACAATATGGACGGGATCCTGCAGACGGATAATGTCATCTCGAAGGCCAGTACCACCGGTAGTGACCATGACGTTGACACCTAGGTGCTTGCCCAGGGTCTTGCAGACTTGTGAAGTTTGCATGGCAAGCTCTCGTGTGGGGACAAGGATCAGGCATTGGATCTTGGATACCTTGGGGTTGATGCGTTCCAAGGCGGGGATAACGAAAGCAGCGGTCTTGCCAGTACCGTTCTTCGCTCGGGCTAGGATGTCTCGACCAGTCAATGCCACGGGGATGGCTTCTTCTTGGATAGGTGAGGGCTTCTCGAAACCAGCTTCAAAGATGCCCATGAGCAAGTCTCGCTTCAAGGCGAACTGCTCGAATTCGAGACCCTTTGTGTTTGTGACATCCTGGATTGGGTTAGTCCGAAGATCATGGAAAAACGTGATCGAGTCGACATGTAATGCAGGGGAGGTCTAACCTCTGTTTGTTGTCGGTTGTCTTTGGCGGGGAGGTTGAGGTTCTTCTTCCAGTCATCGTTGCCGGCTGGTGTGCCATCACTGTTCGAGTCAGTCCAAGTTCGGTTCAGCAAGTGCCTTTCGTGGGCGGGCTTTGCAGCGGACCTGAGTTGGGTGGATTTCAGCTTCTCTGCCAGCTGATCCGCCATTGTGTTGTAGATGAGGTAACAGGAGGAACAAGAGGGAATGGGAAATGGAGGGTGATGCTGCGAGCAAAACAGCAATAGATTTTGCTACCCGGACGCGATTTCGTTTGTTCGGATGAGCAGCAGTCGTAAAGCTGCACGGGAGCGTTTCGAAGAGGGAGAATGCAGAACTCTAACTGATACTAGAGGTGGGATAATAATGGGCGGGAAGAGTAAGTGTACTTTTTTTGATCGCTAGTAGTCAGATTTCGGCACTGAGACTATGTATAGGTGTTTTTTTCGTCGTCGCGGAGAGGTTGGGATGTGTTCGTGGAGATATGTACTGAGCGTGCTCAGGTGTGAGGTTTGCAAGTTTGCAGGTGACGATGTGGTGTGCCGCATTGCGGATGGAAAAAGGCCCTGCATCCAAGTTGAGGGTGAGTTTGAGGGTCACGTGTTTTGACGGGCGTGGCGGGGTATCGGTGCCAATAGAAGAGGCAAGTCACTAACTTAAAGTTGCTAGCCTGTTTTAGTGGGATGGTTCGACCTTTCTACTAGGTACCTGGGCTGGGATTCCCTACCAAGAGGCTCGAGGTGAAGGGGATGGACGAGTTCAAGGACGGATGGTTCGAGATGGTGTCCGAAGTCTTGAGATGACCGGGGTGTTTTCAATTTTATATAGCTGCCCTTAGCTTCAGAAAGTTCTGCAGATACCATAATTAAGCAGCATTGACTTTGTATACGCATGATGAATGGAGAACAACGGGGTGTTGAGAGTTGAGACTCCCAGCATGATCGTCTAATTGCCCACTCGGGGTTAAATTAATGCCTTTCTCTGAATAAGTTTCTCTTTGCTTAATAATATTTCGAGGATTCTCGAAAATGTTCGTTTTAACAACGTTGTAAACATCCAGTTCTAGGTGCTATATCGGACCGATGACTACATAAACTTGAGGCATCATGTTCACTTACACAAGAATTATCTACCATTAAAAAACAACATGGTCACTAGACTATTTTTCTTTTCCATAACAATTCAATTACACATGCTGAGGCCAAAAATCATTTGTCAAGCACCACGGACTCATACATGGCTTGCACAAGTTTCAGACGAGATGCGGCATGTAATAATAAAGACACGTCTTTTCAGGGGGGAACCATCTAGAATGATTGCAATGGTTTGAACACTATACTTAATCTACGCCAAAAACAAAATTCCCATGATATCATACACATCCTACAACTTCATACCCAAAGCCTTACCAACCCTCAAACTCTGTCTCATGCTCAGATCCAACATGATCTCCTCGCTACCACCGGGGATAGCATAGGCCCTCACGTCACGGTAGAGCCTCTCTACCTTTCCGCCCTGGCCTCCGCGCGAGTAGCTCAGACCTCCAAAGATCTGACTGGCCTCGCGTGCGCAGAACTCAAAGGTCAGTGTGGACTGAGCCTTGAGGCCGGCGATGGGACCTCCAAGTCGAAGCATGGCCTCGGTCTCGCCCATGCGCTGGCACTGGTAGATGAGGTTCTCCAACCAGCTGTAGGAAGCCTCGATCTGGCGGGCCATGTGGGCGAGCTTCATGCGAATGACGGGGTGGTCGATGAGCTTCTTGCCAAAGGTTCGGCGCTTGTTGGCGTACTTGACGGACTCCTCGTAGCAGACACGGGCAAAGCGGATGGATTGGATGATGATACCAATACGCTCGTGGTTGAAGTTGGTCATGATGACTAATGTCAAATCAGTACTTTGAAAGATCAATAATATCAAATAGGAGAGTGGCTTACCTCGGAAACCTTGGTTCTGCTTGCCAATCAAGTTTTCGACGGGAACCTTGACATCCTCAAAGGTGATGTAGGTCGTACCGCTTGACCACACACCCTGGCAGTCCATGCGACGAGTGCTGACACCCTCACCTCGCTCAATGAGCAGCAGAGAAACACCGTTCATTCCAGGACCGCCGGTACGGACGGCAGTAGTGAAGTAATCGGCCCAGATACCGTTGGTGATCCACTTCTTCTCACCGTTGACGATATAGTGCTTGCCGTCTTCGCTCAGCTTGGCCTCGCAGGTCAAGTTTGCGACATCGCTACCGGCATCGGGCTCAGTGATGGCGAGACAGATGCGCTTGTCACCGCTGAGGATACCAGGCAGAATGCGCTCCTTGAGCTTGGGTGAACCAAACTTGACGAGGGGAGGGCAACCGATACCGAAGCCACCGATGATGTTCCAGACGAAACCGCCAGAGCCGGTACGGGATAGCTCATCAGTGAGAAGCATCTCGTGGAAGAGATCCCACTTCTCGGGGGGTACGGACTTGACGCCAGAAGCGTACTTGGTCTGGTACTCTGTGCCCAGGAGACCAGCGAGGTAACCTCGTGTACCCATTGCCTTATAGATCTCTTCGGGAACGCGCTTGGCTTCATCCCATTCTGTGACATAAGGCTCGATATCGGATTCGATCCACTCGCGAACCTCGGCACGGAGAGCAGCATGGGTTTCGTTGAAGTAAGGAGAGTGGTACTGTAGGAGGGGGGCATGGTCAGCGTCTGCGGAACGATGAGATGTGGCTTACTCACGCTCTGGTACCAGCTAGGATCAGCAAAGGGGATCTGATCACCGAAAGCCTCGAGAGGCTCAGACTCCTCGCTGCTTGAAGCCTCCTTCTCAACAGCGGCGACCACCTTGGGCGAAGGCTTGGCGGGCGAGAGAGCAGGGCTAGCCTTAGGCTCGACCTTTGGCTCAGGCTTGGGCTTAGAGTCTAAAGAGCCGACCTGGAGCTGCTTCTGGTATTTCTTGAGGATTCCCTCATTGTGATACTTCCAGAACTGCTTGGACGCGTCCTTTCCAGCCACACGTTGGAGGATCTTTTTGCCGCCTGTCGCAGAAAGAAGCGGGAACCCGTCAGCGAATTGCGCGAGGTCATGGGGTGATGCGGACGAAAAAGGGGAGAGAGTAAAAACAACATACCAGGGTGGTCGTCTTGAAACTTTGTCAAGTCGTAGACATCGCCATCGACGATGATGTACAAGTCTGTAGGCTTGTTATGCGACGCAACGTCGCCAGTAGAAAAGACCTTGGACATGATTGTTGTGATGTGTTGGAGAACAGAACAAAACAAGAAAAACGCACACACACACACAATGGATCCCTCGAGAGTGGTTCTGGTTGATGAGGTAGGATACACGAAAAAAGGAAGAAAGGGAGAGGAGAGGAGAGGAGAGGTATATGACGGATCAACCTAGAATAACTATCCCAGATCCTTTTTATAATAATTGATCAGCTTACTTAGTATTATTCTATTCCCCCCGTCGGCAAAAACGAAACCGACCCCCATAAGACCAGACAATCACATGTAACTCTACCTACCACCCGCTGAATCCTTTCCCCGGACTAAAAAGAAAAGAACGGAAAGAAAGATGTGGGGAAAGACATAATGGAATCCTGTCCATTCATTTGTTTTCTGATCCTGGGGTAAAAAAAAAATGTCATGAGTCGTTGTTCAATGATCATGTGGTCTCCCTTTCAGTTGGATTCTGCTTCCGGAAAATGAGTGGAATTGCATGTGAAGAGAAAAACATGACCCACGCGAAAGAAAACCAAAGAGCCTCCGTGGCGTGTGAGATTGATGTCATAGTAAAGTTGCCGAGGTTCACCACCAAGTCAGCGTCTACAGCCAATAAGAAATACGACATTGGAAAGTCAACTTGTTCCCATCTTGTATGCTGCTCCCCCCACCCCCGAGGCTAAAAAAGACACTTGCAGTGATTGATTGGTACGACGTCGACACTTTTCTCATTCATCTCTTGTCCCCCAGGTCGGTCAAGCAAGTGCTAGACTTGCCGGTACTACACATCGTACTACTGTAGGCAGTCAAGAGATTCCCCCACACGGATATCAGTTCCAAGATGGGTTCAAAAGACGGAGATTGGACGAGGTACTGTACTCAGAGACTTCTCACACCACAAAGGGTCAATCAAATGTTGGGGTAACAGCAACAAGGATTAAATGTTCAATACCGACTTGCCGATACAATGACATCTGATTTCTCACAACAATTTACTTCACCTCAGTCCAGGAGACACGATCAGAATACGCATCCAAACAGCTTCTTCCTTAGCTATTTAATGCCCAACAAATTAAACTAACAGCAAGCCTTCACAAAAATATCAAAAACACATGACAGATGGCCTCATATCATACTCCCAAAACTCCGTGCACCCTTCCTAAACCCCGTCCATCCAGGGTCCAGTCCTGTCTGTACCAGCATATCCCTCTGCTTGTTTTAGCATCCAGCCTCAAAAAATCTAGGCCCCACGAGGCTTCGATTTGGCAGCCGCCTTGTCCTTCTTGTCCTGCTTCAACTTCTTTCTCTTTTCCTCATTCTTCTCATCCAGTTTCCTCTTGTGTGCCGCCTTCTCGGCATCTGTCTTGGGGACTGGCTTGAAGAATCCTTCCAATCGTGCCTGTTGGGAACTCTTCATGTTCTTTTCTAGTCGAGCACCTCCACTGCGCACTCGATCCTCTGAGAATCCCTTTTCCGTGACAAGAAACTCGACCAGACCATCGATATCAGGCTTCTCCCACTTGAAATCACATTCTGGGTCGTCCGCCTTTCGCACATCAGGCTCGAAAAACAGGTCCCGAGCATCCTTGTAAGGCCAGTCTTCAGGGATCGCATACTTCTTCTTGGGATCCTTCTCCATGGCCTCGACGACCTTTTCTAATGAACCATGGTCGCGGATCATCTTCAGGGCGGTGCTGGGGCCGACCTTGGGAATGGGGTCCAGGTAATCGCAACCGAGAAGAATACAGAGATCGACAAACTGTGACTGTTAGTATAGGATCATGCGCAATGAGAAACAGACAACATACCTGTTTCCTGTCCATATTCAGGCCCTCGAGAACTTTTGCAAGGCGAATCTCCTGAATGGGCTCTTTTCGCTGCTCACTGAAAGTGAGATGTCGTAGTAGTATAGGTGCATTGAAGCAAAGCGTATCCATGTCTTCACTGGCCGCCGCATAAACCTTGCCAGCTTGTGCCAACACAGCACACTGAGCCTCAGCCTCAGTAGGTGCAATAATGTATGGGATGCCCATCAACTTGAGCAGACGCTGACACTCGGCGTTGTGTTCTCGAGTGACACGGACGGTTCGTCGCGAGAACTTTTCGACGTCCTCGGCAGTACCCGTCTCCTTGGCCTCTTCTAGACCCTCGTTGGCTTCCTGCTTACGTGCGAATCGTTTTGCCAGTTCACCAGACTTGAGCTTGGGAGGAGCGCCATCGAAAACGTATAACGGCTTGATGCCGTTGTCGACCATTCGAAGAGTACGGTAAAACATGCCCATGAGGTGGGATGTGGTCTCGCCGGTTTCGTTCATCAACTGCTGGCCTTCGGATCGGACAGCGATGAGAAAACTGTAAATGCTCATGGAGGCATCCTGTTATGGTCAGGGTTCATCATCCCAAAGAGATTGCGAAGCCAGTGAGCTGTCAAACTTACTATGGCAACTTTTCGACCAAACTGGTTCTTGATCTCGCCTTCTTTGATCGCATCCGGCGCCTCCTCCTTGATGATCTGAAAAAGCTGTTTAATACCCATCGTGGACGTTCTCTTCCTGGTAACTGATTGAGCAAGGCAGTTTGTTGTAAGAATTAATCAAGTAGCTCAACTGGCCAAGAGATGGTGATGGATGAAAAGAAGTGGAATAAAATGAAGAGAGGTTAATGGTGGAAGGCAGCTGTAGAAGTTTTGGCTGGGGTGGGATGGAGCTTTACGCGTGCAGGAGCCAAAAGTCATGACGCGCCTTCCTCGCGCCGAAATGACAGGGGTCTTAATTGAGCTCCACACGTTCAAGAGCAACCAAGCCTCTAGCGGTAACAGCCTGCCTTTGAACATAGCAGTTAATAGGTACACCTTAATGATATGTACTACCTAGATATAATCAGAGTTGAATACTGCTGTTTAAATGTGTTGGCTATTCCATGATACCTCGCTATAAGATAACTCTACAATCAATCTACAAAGGCTTATGCAAAGAAAGAAACACTACTTATGTCTTGTCATAGTCATTTACATCATCAAGCAAATCCCAAAATCTAAGAATTAAAATGTCTCGACGCTCACAATTCTCAACCAGGTATCCGTTCCCCCATTGACCCTCCGAATTCCTCTTCCTCGTCACAGAGACTCGGGGAGAGGTCACGTTTGGATCAATAGATAACAGGAACATCCAAGCCGAGAAAGACGACACATGTGAAGAGAAACACACGATTGTCTAAAAACCACTTCCCAGAAATAAACCCTGCCTCTGGCGTCGACATGAGTTGACTCTTTGAGTCCACTCGTTGTTGATATACCGCTCGGAATACAGAGCTGTCAAGGATGGGTCTCTCCTTGCGCTCCACCTTGCCGTGCGGATGGGAATTGCTCGATTGAGCTGTGTATCTTGGAAATAACAATGAAAGATTTCATATGGAACCAACGCATCACATTGCAACCGAGACTTCACTTGGCAGCATGTCCTTCTTTGAGTTGTATCCTCGTATGGGTATCGTACACCTCGTTGTTCAGTACTCCCCTGACTATCGTCGCAAACCGCCTATACCTGTCAGTGCATTAAACTCATTTTTTCCCAAATAGCGTCTTCCTCGTTCCGTTGCCACGACTGCTGTCCATGCTGTCCAGTGTCTTGTCAATTTCCATAATATCCAACATCTCCACCTCTACATCTCGTGTGGTAAAATCATCCGTCAGATCCGCTGCATCATTCAACGTATCCATGAATTCGAACCCGACTCTCGGTCGCGATGGCTTGAAAAGATCAGATGAGCCTGATCCATCCTCATCGCCTTCGACCGCTTGTGCCGATGCTGATCTCAGCCGGAGAGTACCAGGCTTGACAGTGCTAAGGTTAAAGTTGAGACGGCCAGAGTTCTCCGCCCGCTTCGCTCCATGTACGATAATGGCATCCGATCTCTCAGCCCTCGAAAAGATCCGCCTTCGGGTATTGGCCAGGCTACCAATCTTCTTTCCAGGACCATCGTCTCCCTCTCGCACGATAACAATTCTAGACTCGCCGAGAATGAGAACGTCAGCAGGGAACTCATCTTCTTTGGTTTCGCCACGGTTTGGATCGATTGCGATCCCAACACCGCAACATCTCTCTCCGAGAAGTCCAGTCGACAAGTGTAACAACCGCACCATTCTGGCAGGCTGTGCTCCGCTGAAGAGATTGGCTCCTCCACCGCCTGATTCTTTTCGTAGTTGAGAATCCCAGAATTTCGAAATACCGGGAATAACGCAGACGTGATCCAAGTTACCAACCCAGAGCACAACAACTTCGTCATGGACCGCTTTGCCGTGTGCTGGCAGGCCGGTGACTTTGATGCCGCCGCGGATCGTAGCCAGGCGGTCTAATGTCATCGCTGAGCTCAGAGAAGCAGTTGCCTGACGGCGGGTGTGTGGTGTCATAGGAGCAAACTCTCCAGTACTGCTCTCTTTAGCTTGTGTTGCAACGCTGCGCAGAGAACCTGTCCCCTCGATATAACCGGAGACACTGAAGGTTGTCAGGGCGGCGCCTCGGACACCGGACTTCAGCTTGTTAGACAAAGCAGCACCGGTCCCGGTAGGGCTGATACCGTCAATATCCCAAATACCCCACATACCATCAGCGAGAAGAACCAACACAGCCCGACCATGTGCTATCCAAGCTGCATCCAGAATTGGCTTTCTGCTTGAGGATGGGCGCGCAAAGGGTTGGTACAGGGAGAGCAGCCATGAGCCTTGAACAGGGAACGGTCCGGTGACCTCGGGGTCAGGAGGAAGGGAGGGCTGTGCGAAGTCGTAGATCCGCACGCCTTGCAATGCAGAGACAACGAGAAGCTGGGTTGTATGTGATGTATTGAATGAGATGCTTATGAGGGGAGTAGGCAAGTATTCTGTCTGGAAGGGTTCAATCGGCTTGGAAGGCTTATCCTTGGGATCCAAAGGGACGTCCCATAGACGGAGCACCCCTGAAGCTTCCCGAGAATGGGACGCAACAACAGCACGAGATTTTGTTGTCCCGGGTCTCTCGTTGGCCTTGGGCATGATCAGATTCATCGCAATGCCCTCGCTGTGTCTAGCTTGGCCACCGAGTAGGATGAGCGATTCACCCCAGGCCCCAGATCCAGCCTTGCCCGCCAATAGATCGCTGCGCAGCTCCGGTCGTTCCTTGCTGTCTGGGGACGGAGGGGTGAGCGGAAGAGTGATCACGTAAACATCATTGGAGACACATGATACTGTGAATACCATTCTCTCGGTCAAGACCTTGGCACCTCCCCAAGCAGCGTCTTCTGCAGGTGTGGGAACCATGGGTAGAACTGCGACCTTAAGCACTGCTGTGCCAAGGGCTAGATCCAAAGTCTGCACAATATCAGGGTAGGGGCTGTCTTCAATCTCGGCTTCGAATTGGGGCTTGTCTTCAAAGACAGGCGCTGATTTTGTTTTAGCGGGTGGTTCATCGTCGTCCGAGTCGATAATCATGATGGAATCATCGGGAGCTCCATTCTGCTTCTCTTTGTGCGGCGTCTTTTTGGTAGGCTTGAACCTTTTGCCGCCTCGCCAAACAACTGTTACGCCGTTTTCGTGGCCGTAGATGAGAATCGTAGCTCCCTGGGGAGACTGAACAGGGTACGTCTGCACATCGTTTACGCGGCGTGAAAGGTTGTACCTTATTAGGTCAGTGCCCATTGTCGAATATGACATTCAGTGAGAGCGCAACCTACGTGAACTGTGTGTTTTGCGCTGTGCGCCGAACTCTGGGAGCTGTGATGGAGCTCATGTTGACTTCAGGCACGGGCTTTCAGCCCAGCACAGAAGGTATCGATGGGATGAAGATGAAATATGAGGCGAGATATTTGCTGGGTCGAATTGATGGTTGGAGATATAAAGGTGGTGTTCTATGGCCGACGTTGGTGAGCGGATGCGGTTGTGTTTGTTGCCTTTTGTTGTCGATGGCTCGTTGGCCTGGAACTTTTCTGACGCGAAGTGACCTCGCGCAAAGCTCCAAGCTCTCTATCACGTGACCTCTCCCGGGAATCAACTACCCTACGGTCGAAAATTGCACACCAGAATTCATGTCATTGGGGATAAATGGTATCTAGCATTTGGTTCCGTGTCACTCGTTTGTATCATGCTGTCCATCGAGACGTTTCTCTTATCATCCATGGGATCATGTAAGAGCCATCTTGAATACATCGTGCCCAAACATGACAGGAACATGATAATGCCACTGATCGTGACATATAGGTTTTGAAAGTATGAAGCTTATACCGTACTACCATACTAGGTAGAAATTACAATTCACATTTATCGGTAAACCAGGTGATAGATGATATCAACGCGCAAGTATCTAGCCTCAAATTGCAACTATACAACAGCCACCACATATCTATACATTTGCGTTGCCTGGCACTTGAATCACCAACTTCACGACACAAATCACATTGCTCCTGGGATGCTTGGATAAATTTATCCGAAGGACGTTGGTATAAACGATATAAAATTCACCCTCAATGTTCCAGTCCGGATGAAGAAAAATCAAGTAAATAAAGAGATGTAGAATATCCGACTTTGTATCAGTCAACCCCATCTGTTCCTCAATAAAGGACTCATCACTCCCTTGTGTATCTGCCGTGCCAATTACAACAGCCTGCTTGCTTGTTGCCGTGTCTGAACTTTCCATGAGGGTCGGAGATACCCTCCACTTTTAAACCAGATCCCCAGATAGCCTAGCCAGGCAAGAGGGGGAATTTTGTACAAATAGGAACTGGGGACTCCCGTCGTAAATAAAACAAACGTGCCAATTACGCAGGACAACGTGGTTCGACATCGACGCCTCTAGTCTCGGATTCTCGTCGGGATGAACCGTGACGAAAGAGTCGCCGGGTCACAGCCAAGTCGTGCTCCCGTCTTCAGTCGCTAGAATCAAAGACATATGATTTGAGATATGGCGAGGTAAGGAGTGGATGGCGTAGGGAATGGCCAGCGTGCCATGGAGAGTGCTTGATCAAATCCAGTCGTTATTCCGCTGAGGCAAAAGAATCAATGTCTAAACCCTGCACCCAGAAAACATCAAACGCCGCCAGATCGTCGGGGGGAATGGACATGAGCTGTCAACCCAAAAACGCCTTTAATGGTGATAAGAGAAAAGTAGCATGTGAAGTAGGTGGCCAAGTGGCCATACGAATAAGTGCTCATGCGTTAGTAACCTGTTGGACGGGTTAGCTTGTGGGCCATCGACATCCCTTGTTGCTTCAACTTACTCGTAGAATCCTGCGAGAATAATCTTGGTTGTCCGCAATACTGCCATCGCTAAGTCGTCGATGGGCCATGACGGGATCCAAGCGGGAATCGGTCATGGAGATGCTGCCACTGCTGCCGGGAGGCTTTGAACCGTTGATGAAAGCATTGACAGCAGCGTTGCGACGGTGCTCTTCTTCTATCTCGGCGTTCCGTCTGCGACGCATGAAGAAGACGCCTCCACCGATTGCAGCAGCAATGACAACGACACCAACGACGACACCAGCAACGATGGCACCGATGTTGGGCCCATCGTCGCCGCCGTCATCCTCACCATCCACAGCAGTCGAGGAGGCGGGAGCGGAGGCAGAAGCAGCGGTTGTTTCGTCGACAACAGCTTTGGTCGAGGTGGCAGCCTTGGTCGAGGTAGGAGCAGCAGTTGTCGACTCAGGTTCCACGTACTCTTGAACGTCAACCTCCACACCGGTGTTGAAAATACCATAGATGCCAGACTTGAGCGAGCCACAGGCTTCATCGCCATAGCCAGGGCAGGCATAGTCGCAGTCAGAATCGTCGGTGACATCGTCGCTTGGTGGGTAGACATATCCGCAGAAGCACTTATCAGCGTGCAAACCCATTACATAGTAACCCAGATCGGAGCAAACATTTCCGCAGTAACCGGATGATACTTTGGTTGAAACGACGTTCTTCGTGATTTGTGTTAGGTTACCACCCGAGGCATAGCAACCTTGTGATGTCAGTTGGTCTTTGACGGGGACTACGGAAGGTTTTCCTTCCACGGCAGCATGAACCCCAAGGAAATGGCTGGCGGCCACGAAGACCAACGATGCGAATGTTGATGACTTCATAGTGAGTTATTATTGATTCCGAATATCGAGAATATGTCAGGAAAGCCCAAGATGAAGCAAGTCTCGAATCAGATCAACTGTAAAACGAGACTTCTGGTCAAAGGCAAAGGATGTTCGGATTCTGGCCGTCACTTTGAGGCCTGATGCCGAGATTGTGGTATCGCTCGTTGAAGTCGAGTCTTAATATTATCCTTTACGTGCGTGTATGGTGCCGTGAGACTGATCTGGGTGTTGAAACGTATTCGTCGATCGGACCGCGCGGATAAGGAAGAAAGATTGTTGGATCGAATCGTACGGAAAAGGTTGGTGGTGAGGATATGGGGTGACGGGCCACGGTAGCCGCGTTTAACGATAGGAAAGGCTAAAGGAGAAAAAGAAAACGAAGATGAAGAAGACGAGACTTTGCACCAGATTCGTCTGTCGAGACAACAAGTGAAAGGGCTCAAACGCTTCGAGTGTGGGGGAATTTTGAAAGAGGGACTGGAACGAATGTCGAATGGAGGGAGTGGCTTATTTTGTTGAAAAGGGATACGACGAGAAGAAAGGAAGCGGGTGAAGCGAAGCGAGACGGGCGAAGAGACGGAAGGGGAGAAGCAGAGGCCAAAGAGCAAACGAGAGCACGGGGCAGGCGCAGGGGGTTATGGGTGCAGAGGGTGGCCGCTGGCTGGCAGGCAGTACGTACTCTTGCTGTGTGTGTGTGTGTTGTAATGTAGTGTGAGCGAGCCAGACTTGTCCTCGAATGAAGGGAACAGGATAAAATGGGCGAGATGAGCAAGGGAAGAGGTAGAACAAGGAACAGGGAAGGCCAGGAGACAAGGGGCCTCAACTTATCCAGGGGATTCTGATGGGAATGCCCAGTCAAGCCAGTGAATTCAGTGGAGATGGCAGGATGGCACCAGCACAAGACTGGGCAGGGATCCGAAGACTTTTCTGGGTCTTGGGCCCATTTTACCGACTGTTCTTTTGAGGGATTCGTTGTCATTCAGGACGCATCATGTTCTATTAAGGGATGGTTGGCTTTCTTTTTTCGTTCTTGCGGTACCTCAGTCTGCATAAAAGCGGTTAGTCGGATAAAAAGGCAAACCTTGTGCACAAAAAATTTGCAACGTGCGTGGAAGGAAAACCTACACGCCAACGGGTGGTGCAACCTCGATGGCCAATCATGATGGGTGCTTGGCTTTGATTCATGCAGAAACAAGAATTGCACATCTCTTCACTTGAGGTTACATCTTTACACAAAACGGAAACATGTGCGACATCTCATAATTTCTATGGTTCACGGCACAAATTGTGCAACACCTAACTCACTTTCGCTCATATAATCATTGACGGTAACATACACCAGAAAGTTACTATCATTTGTGCTTTATACAGTGCCATAATCCGTTGAGACTGCGTAAACGCTCGTCCAAACCTCGTGGCTGGTATTTGAGACATGCTACGCCGAGCCTCTAAAATCATAACATCCCAGGCCTTTTCCTGTGTTCGCCATCCAAAACCCTTATGGAAGATTCCGGGGTCGTAATTAGAATCACGGGCTTGGGATAACGAAACCATCAACGTCAAGTCTCATCGAACTGCTTCTTTCGTGCCCTGGACTCGGCGGCTGGGCTTGACTTCCAAGCACCAATCTCATCCACCCATAAACTCTTGGTGACCCCCTTCCAAGACTTGACAGGCTTATCTAACTGTCTAGAAACTAATGCTAAGGTACGTACTACGAAGTTATAAGATGTTGCAAAAGTGATTTGTTGATCTGATCCAGTCACCGTGTGTCAACTCGAGCATAACATTGGCGCAACTCGCGGGCATTTCACACCACCCATCCATAAGCCCCCTAGCCATCGTGTGCCGGGGGTACCGCCAGAGGCGCTGATACCGCTGCAAGCCACCTCACCCGATGCTTCTGGGCGACACCATGGAATGCGCAGTAGACGATTGACATTTTAACCTGTCATGTAGGCCACGTCAAGGTCATCAGAGAGAAAAAAAGAGACCAGGTGGCTGGCTTCCATGTCATGAGAAAGAAAACAACAAAGAAAAAGGTGACAGCTGAACGGTAAAAGCCGTTTTCCGGACTGGGCTTCGGCGCTTTCGTATTTGAAAGCCTTTTTTTTCTTGGTCAACAGAAAAGTTTTCCCATGCTATGCATACCAAAGTGCAGTACGATGCCGCGTATCTCCTATACACTGTCCTTCCCTCTTGGGGAACTTGGCGTCGTTGGTTCAAACCTTGATGCGTGACCCTTTGCACTTCTGTTTTGCGATATTCAGGAACAGGAACGGCAAGGCCTGAGTACGGTTGGCTGTGTCAACGGTCTATCACGGATTGGGAAAGATTAATGCAGATCGGGCATAGGTTTTGGGTTTGCCACGAAATAAATCGTTCAGGGACAAATCTAATCTTGGATTAGCAAGTGAAGAACTGGGCTAGTCTCGACCTGCAAAACACAAATAATGCAACCAGTTGGCCGACAGCATCGATTTCTGTCCAAGCAGCCAATATTGAACGAAGGTGAAGCGACAGTATAGGTATCCTCCCCCTTACCGTAAGCATTGCATGAGAATGATTACTACAGTACAGCAATTACAGTACGCCGCGCACACACATACACATCCACTGCATCCCTTGCGGAACTCGTACCCCGACCGAAAAGGGACAGTGGTCAGAGCTTGTCATGCACAAATTTGGGATCGTTTCCACCATTTTTCCTTGGTCAATGCATTACTGTACTGTACTGTATTCTGTTTGTGGAGGCTTCCAAGCGCCTTGACACGCATAAACACCTTTAGATGCAGATCATTATGAATATGGGAGTCCCATGTTATGCTCAAAGTGCATAACCTGTTGGTGTGGTTTAAATCTTCAGACGAAGATCACCATTGCAGACGCACAGCAGAATGTCATGATAAGGCCACGATCAATAAGACCCTAGCACACATGGTAGGTAAAACAAGATATATTCTGACAGAGATACCATCGAGTTGCACATCTCAAGATAATGAAAGTGTCTTCGTGCATTCACAAATGAGCGGCGGTGGGTTAGGCATTATCCATAAGCCTTAACTACTGTTTTATACCATCTCCACCCATCTCGCCGGTGGAAAGATCGAGAGCTGTTGACTAGCCTAAACTGACCTTGGCTTGGCTTGAGATATTGTTCGATGCTATACGCAGTTACGTACCATCTTGTGGAAGAAAAAAGCCCAGTCCAACTAATCATGGTCGTCATCACTTAGACTATGGCTTGGTCCTGAATCTCGCCGCGATTTATCTTGTCGGAATCAAGATTCAAAATGCCTCATTATAGGAATCAAGGCGACTGGTTGCTCAACAATTTGAAGCCATGTTGCTTCTTTGGCTCGGGATTTAAGGGTTACAACGGCGGTTACAGAATTGAAACGATGAACCTCCCCGCCCCCCTTCCATCAGCTATCGATGTTCAGAAGAAGAAAGAAACGTGAAGCAGGTGATTACTGTACTGTACCATGCTATACAGTGTGTTCCTAGGACATTTACCTGATTTGTTCAGCTTTGAGCGTTTTAACTGTTGCAAACAATCAGGGAATTTCCCCCGAGGCATCGAAAGCCAAGCTTCAAATCAAGCTTTATGGAAAGGGGGGGATCAAGAGGAGAATGGAAACCCCCCATAGCATCGTCCACAGGAGAGGGTTCGCTCCCCGAGTTGTGTGAGTCGGCCGATCATTACCTGAACAAAGCGATGTAACGACTCCTGTAAGCATGCATATCCGGAATTATACAGTACAGCAACGTTATGAACCCCATCGCGTGAGCATGTGGAGATGCATTCGCGTTCTCGTCTGCACAATCCCGCTCGCTATCCCTAATGCATTGGATGGGGATATTCATTATGTACCTATGCTTAACCCATCTTTTTGATTCAGACATAATATCAAGTGGGGCCATGCAACCTCCTTGACACAGCGCCATTCATATGAAGGTGCATATCTTGGATCAGTTTTTCTCTCATGTGTTTTAGTCAGGTTTTAGCTGTTGCATGTGCCCATACCAAAAACATCATGAATTTAGAGACCCAACACCAACAGTCCAAGACATGAACCTCGGAATAAAAATAAATAATAAAAAAAAGAAGAAGAACAAAAGAGAAGAAAAACTGTAGCATTAAGTTACTTCGTTCACCTGCCCAATCCCTAGCCTTGTCTGAGGTGTAGCTGACGGGAATAAGAAAAGACCAAGACGTCCATAGAATAAGAAAAGGGGGTGTCTAAGAGTAATCAATTTGAAGCAAGCACAGGCAATAACCAAGCCAACGCTTTAACGACATTGGAGATGTTTTTAATGGTTTATGCCTCGGAACCAAACTTGTTTCTTTTAATCTATTGTATTTTATTATTCTCCAAGAGATCGACCTCGGTAGGCAGATTCTCTTTTTTCCCATATTAATTTCGACAAAGAAACGAGTCAGCCTAGAACTGGATCTGTTGGTCTTGGTGAAATAAAGTCAATCATGAAGCGAAACATCGATGGCATGGGGGAAGATTGTACTTCTTATAACTAGCTATTCGTCATTATTTATCATTTTCCTTCACATGTTTCGCTGCTTACATGTAGATGTCCTTCATTAGAAATAGAACTCAATGATATCAACTCAATCCAAAGAGAAGCAGATGCTATGTATCTGCTTAATTCTAGGGGCCTGGAGATGTGATTTCAAGCATTGCCAACAGTCGTTTCTTGCCCTGTAGAAATGTTATAGTGAGTCTCCAGCCAAGCCTTGTACCTTAGTTCGTCAATCATCTTAATTGACAACACCCCCAAAGTTTCATCAATTTGCACTGCACTATGTTGGTCGCCTCTCGTCTCCTCCCATATGCAAATTCGCAGCCCACCTAACAAGTAACATCATATGCATTAGACCAAAGTTACAGATATGGTGTTGCTTCCTTTTCTTTTCCATATGCAAGATTCACTCTTCATTCATCTCGTCTTCATCCCGTCCCTAGACATGACCGGCATCACCGGATCGGACTGTCTCTTTGTCTCTCCGAATCATCCGCCCCTTTTTTTGTTGACTATAACTGACTGATTATATGAGCAAACCTTTGAGAGCCCTCTCAGTGCTTTTTTTGCATTATCCCTTCTGTCGTTTTATGCTCTTCATTTCCCAGTGTTTCTCATCAAGCCGTTCTATATGTCTCCTTCTCTCTTCCCTGAGCAAGGATCATCACTCTCCTCCTATTTGACGCCTTCATACCAAGCTTGGCTATGTTGGACTTGCCATTCCATTAACAAAAGGAGGCTCCAATAATCGAGATTAACTTGGGCGCAGCACCAATTTCTCCATCCCCCAAGCTACTGTACCGTACTCTGCCCTGTAGTTAGTGAAGAAAAATACGTCTGCATTAATCAATCCCTGCTCCTTTTGACCCATTTCTCCCTCGACCCCTAGTCAAAGCGGCGTACTTTGACCCGTATGCCCGCCACGCGGTCTGCCGTTGCCGTGAGTAGTTCAGCTAACTAGTGAGATATTCCCTTTCTTAATTTAGAGGGAGTCGTAATTTTGTTAATTTATTTCGAGTGTGGTATTTTTAGTTTTAATATTGTTTAGCATTCTCTCCTCATGAACCTCCTGTTGATGGGAGCAAATGATTTATATATGGCATGACCCCTCTTTGCCATTCACTCAACCTCGACTTCAAATGAGTGAGCGAATTGTGAATCGCTGTGCCGCTCATCAAACCTGATTCTCACCATCTTAGTCTGTAGATAACGGTTTGAGATTCCAAGGAAAAACTCCCTGTTCCTTGGCCTAATTTACGAAAAGTCCCCATTCGATGACACCTCACACCTCCCTCCTTCTGTTCTTTTTGTTGGCAATCAACCGGTTGAGTTGGGATATTTGCCTTCTCCTTGCGTGTAGGTTTCTAATGGTTCCGTAAATAGATCTTGAAGACATACCAGATGTTCATGCTATTGCCTTTGTCTTAGACAAAGGCTACAGTAGCGCCCTTTTATTCCTGCCAATGAGCATAGAAACCAATCTTATCATGAGATTGTTTTGTTGACATTTCAATGATCAACTTGTTTGTATGAGTGACTCGATTTATCAACTTTTCTCATGCAGACGCATCTGTGCTTCTTGACTTTGCAATAACATCATATTGCCTGATGCTATTCCACCGGGTAACTGTAGCCATGATCCCAAAGAATGCTCATGAAAAACATTCGTCTAGGGGGTAATAGCCCTTAGAGGATTATGTCAATCCTATATACCACAGGTTGCGCTCAGGATATACATGGAAATTGTTGGTTGTGCTTTGCGGTTCATGTCTGTTCAAATATTTGCTCTGCTTGGTAGTGGCTGATGTTCTTCTCGAAACTCATACTTTCGCTTGACAATGATTGAAACTCTGCGCCATCTCATGTTTACCTCCAGCCACTGATCCGACGTTTTATTGCTTTGTTTGACGTACAACAGGAGTGTTCCTTGTCCTCCGACGACATGTCTATTCTTCAGTTGCCCATCATCTGTGACGGCTGAGAGCCGACTAGTGAGACTACGTATGGACAACAGTTCGCAAGGGATCTGCGAGTATCGTAAGTACCAATATAATCGCTATTGTCTCGTTGGCTAGATTTTCGTGGAAGCGGCGGCAGTGTTCGATGAGCGACTCAGCCTCTAGTGATTGAGTGATGATGTTCCAAATGTTTCTCCCCGCCTGATTTCGAGAGACACTTGGTTGATTGGGACCCATTGAATCATTGGGTGGTTGTTATACACTTTAGAGTATGCCCCGAATGGCCGTCGAGACTTTCACGGCAGATGTTGCTGGTTCATTCAGGGGTCAGTCGAGGCCTTCGAACTGCCACTCCCTTGTCCACAACCAGTGGACTATGCAAATGGTCTCTATCAGTCATTACGATTTTCTTTTAATGGTTTGAAGCAACTCTTACGCTTACTCACTCTTTCAGTCGAGGTTGATCCCGGAGTCCATATCACCATCCACGCTACAACTAGTCCCGTTGACAAGAATCGACGGCACGGCATCTATGTAATAGAAAGCAGGGAAGCTACGAAAGCCTTTCCAAGTTATTGAGATTCTCATGGCATTGATGTGCTGTGAACCGCAATACTTCATGAATTCTCGAGAAACTTACAACTCCGAGTCTATGCCATAACTCGGCCTTCTGCCGTGTTGCCTAGTCACAACGCCATAATGCTTAGATTATGTCAAGTTCATTGTTAACCGTGTATTTTGCATCTATATAAGCGGAAGATATTCTATCTGATTTATATGCTCGCACGTAACCTAGGTTCTAGTCTAGTGACTTCGAAGTCGTCCTCTCGTCCTTGCTGCGTACAGGTCGCATATTCCAAGCTCATGCTGACTCCCGACATTATTCAATATTCGCTCGCAAGGATCCATTGTCGACTATAGCTCTCAACTTGATGATTTTATGCTTTGATAGTGCATCTTTCATATCATGTGAATCTCTGGGGGGCATACGGAGTGAAACCCATTACTGCCACTCTTCGACACGGCAACAACAACCCTGCCAGCCAGTTGGGTAAACTATGTATGCCTATCTTCGAAATCTCTCAATATCATAGTAATAGGCGAACGTATTTCAAAAAATTGTGCAATGCTGGTGTGGACGACCGATCATCACCACATCTATGGCGTTTGGTCCCGACCCGAGATGAGATTCAGGCAAATGATATACTGTATGTCGTCAGTTTAAACAGGCGATAAATACCGTTTTGTTGAATTAATTAGTATGATAATTGGTGCAGATCGAGCTGGCATAAGTTTTGAGTGATCATACCATACCTGCTTGATCAATAGGTCAGTCCATTGAGGAGTGACCTCCACTCATGGCGAGCTTTATACTATCTTGTTAAGCTACATGTCTATTATGTTATACGCCTATTCTTTTAATGGAATAGAACTATAAGTTGATTAAACTGGCCACTCAAACACAGAAAACCCGAATTCAGCTCGTATATCATCACTCAGGAGCCAACAGTGGACGCGGGGGCATTCTGTCCGACGTGTACAGGGTAGGTCAATTTGTTCGTCACATCTCATGAAATGATAGTTTAAGTCACCAACCAGTATGTTCATTCTTATCCTTGCCTCTTGTGACATAGTCTCGTTTCTTGGCTATACTGCTGTTGACATTGTCAGCTTGTCCCAGCAGACCACATGAGTCGACAAAACAGACGGTCCGGTTACGTGTCGAACACAACACATCGTTTCACAATCGGATTTGACTTCATCGTGTTTCACGATCACACTTATGCATAACTGAGATTTTCATAGTTAAGAGGGGCATTATTATATATCCAAGAGCATCAAGATCATCTCTATTTTAATGAATAGCAGCATCATGATCACCACTTGCCATTGTACACCATTGCCATTGTTAAACAGTCATGTCAAGAAGAAGAGACTTGTTTGTCAATAACCACGCCCAGCCAATACTGTCAACTTGTTCGCCTTGTCATCTCGTTTTAATCTCAGATGCCCTGACAACCAAAACATCCTCTAACACGAGTTGGTCTAGTCCTGGCAACTTTGATACTGTCTATGCCGCCGTATCATATCAACCAATCAGTCCTGCCCAAGGCGATAAGGTAAGGTACAGAACAGTGCTGGTTGCTGTGGAAGAAAAGTGGGACCGGGGTAGCCAGAATGGTGCGTCATTGCTTCAAGACCAGGACGGACAGTCACAAGGTCATTTGTCACATCCCATCAGCAAGGGGCAAAAAAGGCTGGGTGGAAAGGCTCGGGAGGCGTCGGCGTACGAATCCAGCCCAGGTACAGGACGCACGAGCTATCCGACTTTGGTCACCTGGGGGAGGGTTCTTGTTTTGGTTGAACTCTTGGAGAAGGCAACTGTTTCCCCTGGTTAGGCTTGTTCTTGTTGAAAGCAGGCAGGCCCCAAGCGCGTACGCAATACAATAGCTCATGTATTGTCTTCAAGCTGCGTCATTATCCAAGTCATGCACGCACTTTTAGAAATCCACACCGGCTAAGCTATCGAAGCTCGAGTCTCCGGCCATGGCGGAGTAATAACAATCCGAACTTGCTGATGGTTCGTAATATCGGTAGCCTTTCATGTTGGACTGATAAACTCGCTCCCAGATATCTTGTCAGGTAAAGTCAAATCTAAGATCAATTCCACCTCATCAGTAACTTCCAAGTGCTTGCGTTTGATTGCCACAGCTGGAGCCTGGAACAACAATCAGGCGACGCTAGTGGAGCCTAAACCGGCCTAAATGCACGTCCTCACGTCTAGCCGGCCTGTGCCAGACTGCCACGAGCTGCCGTTTCAGGCTTAGAAGGCGTCATTCCCTCGCTCAGAGCAGGTGCCATAGCCTCTCCCCATGCTACCTCCGCTTCCTTATTACACCCGCGGCCAGCCTTCCCCATCTTCCCATCTTCATCAACCTCCATCAATCACTCAGCTCATCAATCACCATCATGAAGAGCACTCTTATCGCTGCCGCCGCCCTTCTGGGCTCCGCCCAAGCTGGCATCCACAAGATGAAGCTCAACAAGGTTCCTCTTTCTGAGCAGCTCGCTACAAACTCCATTGAGCAGCAGGTTCAGAACCTCGGCCAGAAGTACATGGGCGCTGCTCGCCCCAAGACTGCTGCCGACTATGCCTTCGCCGCTGAGGCACCTAAGATGGAGGGCGGTCACCCTGTCCCTATTTCCAACTTCATGAACGCTCAGTGTATGTTATTCATCGATTAGTTAGATTGACGCGACAATTCCGCTGACACCGTCTCTATAGACTTCTCCGAGATCTCCATCGGTACTCCTCCCCAGTCCTTCAAGGTCGTCCTGGACACTGGTAGCTCCAACTTGTGGGTTCCCTCTCAGGAGTGTGGCAGCATCGCCTGCTACCTTCACTCCAAGTATGACTCTTCCGCGTCATCGACCTACAAGAAGAACGGCAGCTCGTTCGAGATCCACTACGGCTCTGGCAGCCTGGAGGGCTTCGTCTCCAACGATGTTGTCAGAATTGGCGACATCGAGATCAAGGGACAGGACTTTGCCGAGGCCACTAGTGAGCCCGGTCTTGCCTTCGCCTTTGGCCGTTTCGACGGTATCATGGGTCTTGCCTACGATCGCATCTCCGTTAATGGCATCGTCCCCCCATTCTACAACATGGTTGAGAAGAAGCTGGTTGACGAGCCTGTCTTTGCCTTCTACCTTGCTGACCAGGAGGGCGAGAGTGAGGTCGTCTTTGGTGGTGTCGACAAGTCCCACTACTCTGGCGATATTGAGTACATCCCTCTCCGCCGCAAGGCTTACTGGGAGGTCGACCTTGACGCCATTGCCTTTGGCGATGAGGTTGCCGAGCAGGAGAACACTGGTGCCATCCTGGACACCGGAACTTCCCTGAACGTCCTCCCCAGCTCCCTCGCCGAGCTCTTGAACAAGGAGATTGGCGCTAAGAAGGGTTACAACGGACAGTACACCGTCGAGTGCTCCAAGCGTGACTCTCTTCCTGACATCACCTTCACTCTTGCTGGCTCTAACTACAGCCTTCCTGCCACCGACTACATCCTCGAAGTCTCCGGCAGCTGTATCTCTACCTTCCAGGGTATGGATTTCCCCGAGCCCGTTGGCCCTCTTGTCATTCTCGGCGATGCTTTCCTCCGACGATACTACTCTGTCTACGACCTCGGCAAGGACGCTGTCGGTCTGGCTCGTTCCAAGTAAGGGATTAGCTTCATGATGAATCACTACAGATAGCGTACGATTGATTGTTATTCATTGGGTTTTGGGAGATTTTAGTATGGGATATTTCTGACGGACACATGCGACGGAGGCTTTAGTCTCTTGTAGAATGATCAATAATACGGCAAACATGAATACTTGAACATCTTGCTTACAATTGTGAATCCCATCCTAATGTTGACATAGCTTTATCGACTTGCATGACTAGCGTGAGAAGCCTGATTTAGTGTGTGTTGTCGTAAGACAGTAATAAGTATTTGAAAACGACCAACACTTCTCAGCCGTGTGCTCAATCCCATCAAAAAGTTCAAATGGATTCCATATATGAATGAAAATAAAGCCGATTAAATTCGGATTTCCTGTTGATAACCTCTCGGACTTTGTTGAGCAACATAACTTGGGCAACGCAAGACAATCACTGCAATTACTGAATGCTTGTCAACCTCCAGAGCGTGGGCCCACTACGCGTCGCCCAGTCACGTGCCTCATGTAGTTGACCAGAACTCCCGAATGGGACTAGCGTGGGCACTGGACCAGCGAAGGAGCACTGGGCGATCGAGACACATTCTTCCCCCCAGCGCAGCACCTCTTCGTTTACTTTAGGAGCCGGCTCCAGGACGATTTTTTTAAGATATCATCTGGAAGTCCCTTTTATCTCGTCCACGACCACATCAACCAAATTTCCGAACGAGTCACTCGATTGCAAAATTATCGTGTGCTGTTTTTGGATGAGGACGCCTCATTCGCGACGCCTCGACGAAGCGATATTGGCGTTGCACCAGCGATCCGTTCTGCCATCCGCTACCGCTGCCACTACCGCGTATCGCGACGAAGCGTTTGCTAAACCTACGACGACTCGACCACATTCACCATGACAACTCCCACTATGGCACAGCCTGTGACTGTTCATGTCAACGGCGATTCACGGCCTGCCAGTGAGGAAGTCGCGCAGCATGTTATTCCTGGGAAGCGGAAACGCGACGACAGCGAAGAAGAGGATGGAAACCGGCCTGATGAGGCTAAGGCTGCTGTCACCAACGGGCAACCTAAGAAGGGAGAACAAGAATTGATCAAATCCTTTTATCAGGTTCTGAGCGGGTATGTGTCTTGGTCTGTTCTACAAAGTTTACGCACCTAGATTTTGCGCTGTTGCGACAATCCATCCCTCCCTGCAAGCTAACCATCCCGATAGCTTCGACATTGACCCGCCCATCTTGAAGCGTCCTCTCTCAACACGTCCAAGCCCTGACGAGCCTCAAGCAAAGCGACAAAAGTCGGTCGAGCCCACGTCTTTGACTGCCATTTCTGATAAGATTGATACCGATTCTTACAAGACCCTTGATGACTTCGTCGCCGATGTTGCATCTGCTATTCAATCATCTATCAAAGAGTTGACCTCGAAATCCTCCGAGGTTGAAGGCAAATCATTGGATGAGGATGCTGTTGCGAAAATCGAAGAATTCAAGAACAAGGCGCTGGAGCTGCTGCGACGAGAAAAGGCCTACCCCAAAACTGGCTCTGAGCCTCTTCCACTGGAGGCTAACCTTCCGTCATCTCTACAGAAAGGGGAGTTGGTCCTGTCACTAATTGGATTCGCGCCGCAAGAGAAGCGACTGTTTTCAAGTCTGCCAGTCTCGGACAGCAGCAAATTACGTGATGTCAGCCTTCCCCAAGGCGTTAACCTCACGCATATCATGCCAACAACTCCCCATGAGCGAACACAAACCCTCGGCGAACTCTTTTCTTCCTCTCGGGCACTTCCTCCCTTGCAACCGCCAAAGCAGCCTAAGACGCAAGCCAAGGGCAACACATTGGACTTTTACCATCCTGAGCTGACGGACACAAGAAAGTATCGCAGCGCCACCTATTTTAACACAAAGTTGACCGCGGGTTACTATCTTGACTACAGCAATGCGGCGCCTTCATCACAAATACCGACAAGACAGCGCGAGCGCGCACAGAGCCTGGCCGGAGTGAAACCATCAAGTACTGAACTCGAAATGTACGAGATGGAAGCTCTGTTCCGTGGAGCGTTCTCAAGTTTTGCTCCTTCCAAGGATGATTCTGCCGCCATTGTTCCCTCGAGTGTTGCCGCCAAGATGTGGTGGCAGAAAGCTGGTCGCCGTCAGTTCCAGAACATGATCGAGGTGGAGTATCTAGAGGGCGACGAAAACAAGGATGCAGTGGATGCCAAGTCGACAGATGTCGATGAAAAGGCGATCCAGGAGGCGATAGACGCGTGGGACGACTCGGTTGTTGATCCTTCACTCGAGGAAGCTCTTGGAAGCAAGCGTACAGATGAGGAGAAGGAGGTTGATGAGATCCTGGAGGAAGTCAGCGACATGATTGAGACTCTGGCCTCATACCAGCGCATCCGAAATCTTACCCTACCAAATTCACAAAACCGACAGTCAAGCGACCCTGTTACCGGCGACATGCTGGCTACCCCTGGGCCGACTCCTTCCGAAGGCGAGCAGGCTACCTACCAGGTTCTCAAAGCTCAACTGGCTCTAATTATCAAGACGCTACCGCCATATGCTGTGGCGAAGCTAAACGGCGACCAGCTAGAAGACCTTCTCATTAGCACCAAGGTCCAGATCCACACAGACCAGTACAAAGGTGTCATGGAAGAAGGTGAGGCCGCCATTCAGGCCCGCCTTCGAGCCCAGCAAGCTGCACAGGCAGCGCAAGCTAGTTCTCGACCACCACCTCAAAGGACGCCTAGTATATCCTCTGTGTCGTACGGGAACCACTTCCAGCCGGCGCCGCAGTATGCGACTCCCAGTCGGACCCCAGCTGTTCAACAGCAGTATTACCGACCAGGACCTACACCTGGTTTCCAACCTCAACCCCAACAACGGCCCATGCCAGCTCAAGCCCGACCCCCTCAGCCAAATCAATACACACGACCGAACGGGTACCAGGCACAGTACGCGACGCAAGTCGCCAAAGCCCAGACACCTTATGGCCATCAGAGCATGCCCCAGTATGCTACTCAGCAAAGGCCACAGTATGGGCAGATGCCTCACCAACAGGGGACGCCCACTGCTCCTCGATATCCATACCAGGGAGGCTATCCTCAGCAACAGCCGCAGCCGCAGCAGCCTGGAACACCCGCACAGCCTAATTATGGTGGCTACACTAATGGTCAGGGAATGCCGCAGCGAACCATGTCGCCTCAAGTCCAGAGACAGACATTCAGCCAGTCGCCTAGCAT
This sequence comes from Fusarium penzigii, assembly GCA_013623535.1. Taxonomy (NCBI): domain Eukaryota; kingdom Fungi; phylum Ascomycota; class Sordariomycetes; order Hypocreales; family Nectriaceae; genus Fusarium; species Fusarium penzigii. Next base: position 72,279 of record JABFFC010000140.1, on the reverse strand, counting down.
GCAACAGCCTCCAAGATACGGCACGCCGAATCAGACCATGGGCGGGCAGATGAATAGATACCCGAGCAACCCTCCAGTTGCGACGCCCAGCCAGAACCCTGGATTAACCGGATACCACACCGTTATCCCCGAGGCGCAGCAGCAACGTATTCTGGAGCAGGCAAAGGCTCGTGTAGCTGCTCAGGAGCGTTCAGCCATGTTTGCTGACAAGATCACTCAACCTGGCATAGGTGGGATTGGCCAGAACATTGGACAGACAATGGACATCAACCGACTCGCAGCTGCTCGTGCGAGCTTAGCTGCGCAGTCAAAGCCTTCAACCCCCACGGGACAACGGCCGGGAATGAATGGTCAAGGGCCACACGTCCCGCTCAAAGTCACACCTGTACCCGTCCCACCTATTCCGGGAATGCAACGAAAGCCTTCATCATAGGGGATGGTTCCTTCGAACGGTAGCTCCCAAGAAAGGAAATAGATCGATGCAGGACTGCAGTAACGGCTGATTAGATGATTCACAGTGACGACAAAAGGGCGTTGGCGATTGTCCAAATCGGTTCAATCTGGACGTAGGGAGTTGGGATGTTTTTTTCTTTCTTTGTCTGGTGTTGTGGACCTACGGGGTTAAGGGTGAACGTGAAGCCATGCGTTGGACAGGAGGGGGTTAAAGCTATGGTTTTAATTATTCATTTTTCATTTTTCGCGAGGAGCTGGTGTACATGTCTTAGGTCCGGAGTGCGTAAGTCGCCCGGCAGACAGACGCGGATGGACCAGAGGAAGAGAGCAATCAATGGCTTGAGGATCTGCAGAGCTTTTGATAGCTGAAAGCTGCCGTCGAAGTGGAAGAGGAAGAGGGAGATGGTAGCTTGGATGGGTTGTCAAATCGGGAAAGCTGGACGCGGAAGCCATCGAAGTGGTAGAGGGATTTTAAAAAAGAAAAGTGACTATTAGAGAGGATAATTTTAGGGAGAGATCAGAAAGGCACTTGTACAATTACTATTTTTAATTCTTTCGCCGCCTTTGGAGAGTCGTGGATGTTTTATGTTTTGATTCTGCCATTTGAGCTGAGGGGGTATCTATTTTGAAAAAGAGCCGAAATTCCAGTGGCCCTTGATTCTCGTTTTTTTTTAACATCTTTCTAGATCATACATGGAAGCTGAAGTGGGTTTACATGAGTTTTTACACCTGTTGTGGGATAGTTTGGTGTAGATCTGCTGCCATCTCGCGCTCCTGCATCCATTCAAGGACGATGCGACGGAGCTCAAAGACAACTTCTACAGCAATGAGGAGGATAATGATGAGTTCGAGACGGGTGCCGTGCTGCTCGCTTGATAATTCGCGGAGAACGCTGGCGATCTCGGCAGCATAGTCCATCTTTTGATTTAGGGCACGAATGCGCACATTGACGTCGAGTGCTCGTCCCACTTGCTCGTAGTACCCCTCCAGACCAAGTTCGGAACTGGTGTCCCAGAAGATGTCGGGTAAGGAATCGGTGAGTTCGGAATAGTGGTTGAGGCGGGCACGCAGACTGAGGAGTTCACCCGTCTTTTGGAGGATGAAGCGGCGACCGAGAGGGACACCTGCGCCCTGGGAGAGGAGAGCGGGGATGTTCCGGGTGCTCTCAAAATAAGCTGTGAGGGTGCTCTCTAAGACGGCAAGTTTCGTGCTGCGGGCAAGACCTGAAGAGAAAGCAACCTTGGCTAGCGTTGTGTCTAGTCTATCGTCGTTTTTGTGTTCTCTGCGTGTACCTAGCACTATCACGTCGCCCTTGAGAACACTTGTTTCACGGCTGTTGTCTGTGGTGAACTCGAGATCCTCAAACTCCCGAGCAGCTACGGGATGCGCATCCTCGGCGGCCCGCATAATCTGCTTGGTGACAACGTCCGGAGGCAGTGACCAGGTGACAATGGTACCGGAGGGGAAGACAAAGATATCACCTCCATTGACTCCCCGCGCATGAAGCACTTCATTGGCGTCGAAACCTGTGCCATCTGGATCGATTGCGAAGCCGTGTGAGGAGAGGATCTCCAGGACGAGAGGCATGTTGAAACATTCGGCGACGCATGTTGCGCTCACGACGTTGGAAGGTTCATCGCCCTCATCTGCTGTCGACGTTCCTTTCGAACCTCTTTTGGGCTGCTGAGCGATGATGGCAACTCGGCGTAGTGAGTTTTTGGTTGTTGGAGTTCGAGTGGGTTTTCTCTTTGAAGCAGGGTTACTGTTGGCCTGCTCAGGTCTGGATATTTCGGTAGAGCGGGATTCATCGGTGGTCTGGGAGAGGAATGGGTTTGAGGTGAAGAAGTTGCGCTTTCGAGGCATGCATGCCGGGGTGGTTAGGTGGAATGATCGATATGGTCGTGGGCATGGCCCTGAAATGGAAGTATGAATTTGCCGAATGACATTGGGGCTAATTCTTTGTTGAAAAGGTTTCATGGTGTCTTGTCTGGCATGTCATGAGTAGAAGGAAGAAGTTGTTGATAAGCTGATAGGAATGGCCGGGATTGACCTGAGCTCGGCTTAAAGAAAGTTGCGATAATCTTTACATCGAAAGCAGCGATAAGGGAACAGCAGGATAAGATCGAACACCTCTTATCAGCATGCGGATCGTCACCTGACTGGCTTCGGGAAGGAGGGGTGCACGTGCGAAAATTAGTTGGGGGGTGACAACGCGGCCAACAATAGCTAAACCGCTTACGGAAGTCATCTTAACCCCCCCCATGACGGTGAGTTCCACCAGAGATCTCTAAGGGGAACGGTGGACGACAGACGGTTAATTACGTTTGGACGTCGAGCAGTAAAAAACCATCACTTCCTTTTTTACATCACCTCTGACGTCCATTCCTGACCATCCAGTAGGCTTTTATACAAAGTCTTTTTAATTCCTCTTTCTTCTCCCACCTACGCCTTTCTCACTTCCTCTCCCCCTCCTTACCTCTATATCTCTCCCCTTATTCACAACTACCCCACCATCACCATGGATCTGAACCCCAAGTACGATAACTATGACTTCCCGATCAAGGCGGCCGAGAAGCAGGACGGCCACGCTGGCTACCTGACCGAGGAACAGATTGCCAAGGTGCATCAGTTGCGGATGATGCTCGAGTCTGAGGGCTATACTGCTCGTCTTGATACCTTGACTCTGGTGAGAACAATACCCGAGGGAGGAATATTTATTGTTGGCGCAGCAGGGAGGCGTCACAGGTGGAATGATACGCTAACATCACTTCTTCGTCCTGTATAGCTTCGATTCCTCCGAGCGAGAAAGTTTGACGTCGAACTCTCCAAGGCTATGTGAGAACTCCTTTCTGGCGGTGGAACGACGAGTTGTGTTGGCTTTGACAGGGGGGGAAACTGACCGCCACTAGGTTCGTCGACACTGAGAAATGGCGACAGGAGACCAAGCTGGACGAGACCGTGCCTATCTGGGATTACCCCGAGAAGGCTGAGATCTCCAAATACTATGTTCAGTATTACCACAAGACTGACAAGGCATGTTTTGATTGTCCCTCTACAACCCAAACGACCGGCGAGAGATTTATCTAACATCTTGGATAGGATGGCCGTCCCATCTACATCGAGGCCCTTGGTGGTATCGACTTGAACGCCATGTACAAGATCACCACTGCTGAGCGCATGTTGACCAACCTCGCTGTCGAGTACGAACGCGTCGCCGACCCCCGTCTTCCTGCCACTTCCCGCCAGGCTGGTCACCTCCTCGAGACCTGCTGCACCATCATGGACCTCAAGGGAGTCTCCATTGGAAAGGTTCCCCAGGTCTACGCCTACGTCAAGCAGGCCTCCGTCATCTCCCAGAACTACTATCCCGAGCGTCTCGGCAAGCTGTACATGATCAACGCCCCCTGGGGTTTCTCTACTGTCTGGAGCATGATCAAGGGCTGGCTCGACCCCGTCACCGTGTCCAAGATCAACATCCTGGGCTCTGGCTACAAGAGTGAGCTCCTCAAGCAGATCCCCGCCGAGAACCTGCCCAAGGCGTTTGGCGGTTCTTGCGAGTGTGAAGGTGGTTGCGACAACAGCGATGCCGGCCCCTGGCACGACCCTCAATGGGCCCGTCCCGCCTGGTGGGAGAAGAAGCGGGATGAGAATACCATTGAGAACAAGGGTGCCGATGTTGAGGTCCCTGCAGGTGGTGCCCCCGCGGCGGCCCCTGTTCCTGAGAAGGATGAGATTACGCAGCCTGCCCCTGCTGCTGCTTAAATGAGATAGAGCCTACAGATTGTCTCCTCAACCAGCGATAGATGAAGTATTCTGAGTCTTTCCATACCTAGACCAGATTTTCTCTCTCCTTTCTTCAATTCAACATGTTTAAGTACGGGGTGGTGTTTTTCCAGAGAGATGTCAAGAGTAGGAGATGGAGGCTAAAAAATTATACAAGGGAGGGGAGTTGTTGGGGAGTGAGGAGTTGATGAAAGTATAGTGAAATGGCGAGAGAAAACAAATACAGATTATGAGATATTTTTTTATTCATCAGCCCATCTGGGTTGGCAATGACAAGATCTGCCCACCACCTTGTGAAGAAGCCCTTGGTACGCTTCCTGTATTCGTGAGCTAAGACATACTGTGAAAAGATTATCTGATGCAGGAAATGATTATCTCGATAGATTGTCCATCCCACCCTATCCAATAGGGAGTAGAAAACACGGGGATATCTCTAGCGCCTAAACTCCATTCTCCATCGTCACCGCCTTTAAACACACGATTCTTTAGGGGCCCCCTTCAACCCGGTTCAAGCCCCCTCACCGCCCCTGCGCGACCACATATTCGCCCGCCACGCGTGCCCTCTCCATCTTGGCCACAACGGCGGGCATATCCCTCTTTAGCCTACCCAGTCCCTCAACCGCTTTCTGATACCCTGCCTCTACGTCGTCCTGTCTCTCCAACCGCTCAACCTGCAGACCGACCTCGGCGCCCGCCCCATCGAGCAATTCCTTCCTGCGCGTCTCGAGAAGCTGGTCGTCGCGTTTCAGACTGTCGCGTAGCTGCTCTGCGTGGTTTGCTGCCGCGGTGGCGGGGACGGAGCGCTTTAGGGCGGCGACGTCTTCAAGGAGCTTCTCCTCTTGGGTGATCAGGTCTGCTACGCGACGACGTTTGCGCATGTCGAACGGTTCGTAGGAGGGTTCTGGGGCGGATTGCGAGGAAGGGTCGGAGAGGAATGATGATGGTGTGACGGGGAGGCCATTTATGGAAAGGTTTGGAGAGGCGAGAGTAAAGGTTTTTGTGATGTACTGCGACGAGTCAGTCGATATGTCTGCATATTTTAGTTGTTGGTGTTTAGCGCACCTCGTTGACCAGCTCTTCTATCTGGTTACGCAGCTCATCCTCGCCGTCATTCCCCTCCACGACGGGGAACGCCTCGTTTAGTCGATCTGCAGCGGCGCGTCGGACATTGGCGATGAGGTAGGCGAGATCCTCTGGGCTCTGAAGTTCAATTTTGCGCTGGACTTGGGAGACGACAGATTCGGAGTCCATTGTTTGTGGTTAATTTTCTTTTTTATGATATTGAACCCCCCCCACGAAGAGTGACGGGTTGGCGGGCGGGTTTACCAGGTTTGTTTACTTTGGGGTGATGCGGTTGGCGGAGTGGATTGTTTATCTTATCGTCTCGTGACTTGGGTTTGTGTAGACATCCGTCGACATGTGTAAGTCAAAAGGTGATGATGAGATATGTAAAATGTAACTCAAAAAATAAAGATAAAAATAAAATAAAATAAATGACCCTTTGGTTTTAAAGACGGGTTTATGTCCTCTTGATTAGCGGGCGACTTGTATTATCGACAATGTTGAATTCTTCGATCACATTACGCAGTCCCTTGCCTATCAGCTTCAAGATGTACTTACAGCGGGAGGGGCAGAAGGATGTCCATGAATTAAAAGGCTACAATTTATATCGGATGTAATGACTTATATATGTTCGAAGAGCTCCAGACTTAGACTCATGTCAATTTTAAGCCTCAAACACCATGCATGTATAAATGAGGGGTTGTCATCAAGACAGGAACACACAGCATGGGCTTGTCTCGGGAGATTCCTGCTTTAACGGTTGCGTGATCTGAAGGGGTATCATACAAGCTCTATAGCCATAGCAATCCCGTGTTTACGCACATGTATGGAACCAGTCCATGTCTACGAACACTTAAAGACATTGTAACTGACAAAGCTAAGATAGCATCAATTCGTGCAGGGATGTTACAATGTAAGGTATAGTTGAGCATGATCGAGTAGGGCGGGGGGTGCACGTTACTGACGCACGCAAGATATCCATTCACTCTACACGCACAGTCAAGAAAAACCAAGCAAAATACTACTCATTACTGCCTGTAAAGCCTAGCAGCACCACTCTAGCCAATCTTATCCATCAAAAACCGAGGCCCCTCATCAGCAGCCTCATCTTTATAGCTAAAGTGAGGGATAGTAGGGAAGAGCGTGCCTTCACAGACCGCATCACCCTTTGCACAAAAGACCTTTGTCTTTTCCCTGGGGAAGAAGGGAATGTGCTCTTTGTATTGACGATTCAGGGTGTAGCCGAATAGAACGACGCCTTTAATCTGTTCCTTAATGGTGGAGTTGAGATGGGCAACAGCATTGGCGATGACGGCTGTACCTTGACTGTGAGAGATTCATCGTTAGCCCTCTTCCCCTGTGCAGGTGTTGGCCAAGAGTCGGTATTCCCTACCTGTATCCTCCCGCCACAATCGGGGTGCTTGGACATTTGGCGTTGGCCAAGTGGAAAAGACTGACTGCCTCCATGATGGCCTCTGTCTGAGTTCCATATCGTAGAAAATTGTCGAATATCTCCCCATCGTAGTAGCCGCCTACGCCCTGAACCCAGACACCTCCGGTTGCGTTGTATACTTGTTCGAGAGGGCTAGCAAAGGCAGGACCAAAACCTCTGCCCTGTTGATCAAGTCAGTTCGAGGTTTCGTACGAAACGAACAATAAGGTAGCGATCTGTGGGTTCAAACATACCATATTTCCTTTCTCCGTCGAGGCTCGGGCCCAGATGAGGATTGCACGCGGGCATGGCTTCGTACTGGATTCTTCCAGATCATTTCGTGTTTTCCCTTTCTTGAACAGATTTGCGATAAATCCGCGAGACTCAACACCGGCATACTTATCGTAGGTGTCGACGTGCTTCTCCAAGTCTAAGGGTAGACCACAGACAAAGGTAATGAGAGGGAGGACGCTGGACAGCTTCATGCTGCAGACTCTCTGTCCCCAACACAGACGAGAGTTATAGATTGACGGAATGAAGATGATGAAAGAGATGGAAGAAAAGAGGGGAGATAACCGCAGTTAATAAGCTGTACTATTGACTTTCATAACGGCGGCAACTTAACTTAACTTACCCGCGCATAATGGGCTCAATTGTGTCCCATGTAGCTGAACAAGTACCAGTCTGACAGCAACAAACCTAGTTTTCTTTCGGCCTTTGAGTTTTGGCAGCTTGCCGAAGCATGTATGACGGACCGAGACATTGTCTGTCTTCCTGCCGGCTTGACAGAAGAATGCCAAGATTCGAAGATAGATATCTCGTCGATTATCTTGAGTCGACCTTGAAAGTAGAGCTTGACTTGCGATTCCTCCATCACTTCAACACCTTTCCGATAGGCTACCAAATCTGCATGCCGTATATATACACTACACCTGGAGCCTAAACTTACTATAGAATATGAGAACTGGACCTATTGTTAGTCCATATATCTAACCTACTAGGATCATCGGAGCGCGTTGACTTGATGTATGTATGTTTGTGTATGAGATCTAGAATTGATATCCAGAGCCTATACAACTAGCCACAACTTATGGCCGGTGAGTCACGAAATAACCAAGTCAGGTCATCACTAGATAGGCACTCTTTAATCTATTACGATCTCATTATGCTCCCTTACGTGCTTAGCCTCTGTCAGTCACTTAAAGGGTCTCCCTCCTGTTGCCTCAGAAGGTAAAAGACCACACATTAACTCACTACTTGTCGTTCGTATAATTTAGCAGATAGGCAGAATCATAGCAATTCAATCAGGCTTCCTACACTGTCACATTTGCGCCAGTAGATAGTAAATTCCTAAACGGTCCCGAGAGGGTTGGGCCGCCTAATCTTGTTCTTTAACGGAATTGGTAGCCTTAAATTGTCCAACTACCTACCCTTACGCGACAACCTTCTCATGGCATTTGATGCTGGTTATCAAGTCAGTATATAGCAATAAACTGCAATGGAGTTGGACAAACCTGTATTTCTCTTCAAGCTCTTGCATCAATGGGCCGTTAATCTCTCCATTCAATGGTGCAATAACTCCCTTTTTGTTGATTTTACCATCAAGAACCAGTTTCACAGCTGTTGGCCACTCAGTTAGCGCTCAATCAACAGCAAGGTAATGGAACAAATGCACTTGCCTACTGCACATGGTGTTCCAACCAGGCGGGCCATAGCACTAGGACCTGAAGAGCCAAACGGAGCACCATACTCGGTGAGCGTGGAGGTCAGAGTCTGCCTGGTGCCGTCCTTGTTCTCGATCTCGAATCTGTGTTGGAGGAGCTTGATATGATCACGTTAATAATACTGCCATGAACTTCCAAGGCCAAGACATACCACAAAGTCTCGCTCTCCTTCCTCGAAACTCATCTTCTGTTCGAGAAGTGCGCAGAGCGTATCCAATGGGTTACCACCTGGTGTGATCTTCGAGTCGGAAAAGATACCAACTACACCTACGTGTTAGCAGTGCCGATGAATAACTCTGGACAACTTACGCCATTTGAGCCCTGAAATGAGTCGATCCTTATCGTCACGGCCCTGGATGGATGGCTTAGACGAGACCGCCTTGATCAAATCAGCCTCATCTGCCGAATCAGCACCGAGCATTTTCTGCGTCGCTTCTTTCCAAGGGATTGGCTCTTTCAGAAAGTCTTTCTCCTCGTCACTCAGGAAGCCCAAGTCAACAAGAACGTTGACAAATTCAGGGAACCCTTGATATCTCAGGGTCTTCACGAAGCAAGCATTAGCCTAGGTAAATTGCATGACGACAAGGACAGGAATGAGAAAGGCTTACACCGCGGATAATCGTGTCGGCTTCGGGGATGTTGTAGCGCTCCTTGTAAGGGGTTGAATCACGGTTGGGGTATGCAACCAATGCGAAACCTGGCTATGAGTCAGTGCAAAGTATTCATAAAGCAGATACAAGTATACTCACCTGGATAAATGTGGTACGGTTTGGCAGCACTCATCAAATCTGTTGCGGCACCCAGTGTCAGGATAGGCAGAATACCAATATAGGGGACACAATCCTTGCATACCTGGACCAGCGACGTTGACCACCTTTCCTCCCTCATAAAAGCTTGCCGCGTTCCTGAGAGCAAGCAGGGCACCGCGTGGACTGGAAAAACATCGAATATTAGACAATCAATTGTTGACATAGAATAAAGGGGAACGTACGACCAGGAGAACCTTGAGAAAGCAGAGTCAGCCAACATCTCGAGAGCATAGTTAGTGAACTTACTTGTAGCCTAATGGGTTGTCGGAATCTAACAAAACATTTAGCTTATGCATTCCACTCGGGATAACTCGACCCTACCTTCAGGAGCTGTCAAGCCGCCACAGTACGAGACGAAGGACTTGATTTTCCCTCCCTCCTGGTGAACCCGTTCAATGACAGAAATGGCATATAGATGATCGATTCCAGGGTCGAGCTAAGACTCGTCAGAAGTGTTTAGAATGAGAACAAGGGTGATGCATGCTAAAACCTACGCCAATCTCGTTCATCACAGTGATGCCTGCATCCTTTGCCTGCTGGTCAAGCTCAAGCATGGCGGGGGATATGTAGCTTGTGGTGACGACATGCTTCTTATGGCGGATAGCAGACTTGATCACGGTTGCGTGGAAGGTGTATGGGATCAAGCTGATGACGAGATCATGCTGGGCCACGGCAGCGTCGAGAGCGTTATCATCCGCGACATTCAAAGCAATGGGCTTTGCTAGCTCAACGCCCTGCGATAGCTTCTTTGCATTCTCGATGTTCCTGCAAGCTATTTTTGTTTTCCCGATTAGAGATCAGATATCAGAGATCGGAGGGGACTGCAATGATGTAGTGCGGGGCAGTTCATACCGACTGTGACCTCGATACCTGAGTCGGTCAAAATGTCAAGAGTCGGTTTCGCAACGAAACCCGAGCCACTGATATTCTGTCAGTTGAGACAAACCAGCACTCTTGGAGAGGGCGGGCACTCACAGTAACAAAACGCGTTGGGGAGCCATGGTTACGGTGACTTAGAATGAGGAATTGACCATGTTCATGGGAGAGAAGGATGGAAGGCTAACTAACACTGAACCTATATGCCCTAGAACACGTGCCCCTCTTATGGCTAGATCCACCTCGATGCCGACATCGGGCTTCTCCAATTACATAGTCATCGGTAGCCAGACTGTTGCTTGTGTTGACTTGACGTTCAATTAGAACTCCAGCCATCACTAAATGAATTGATCTATTAGCCAATCGGTTGGTCTTCAATTACAGGTTCAATCAGACCCTGATTCAGTCAGTCGAGTCCTTCAAAGCTCTAGTGGATAGAGCCCTGTAGCTATAGTGGGGTATCCTCTCTGACTGACAAGGTTGGAGAATTAATTGAGCTGGTCATAGCTGAATTGTTTCCCCCCACTGTTTGAAAAGCCGATGTCGGCTAGAAAGGTGGACCATCACCTCAATGAGAGGGGTAAAGATTAGGTATGATAGTAGGTAACTTACAGTGCTAGTAATAGGTAGTAGGCTGACCACACTTTTCTTGTTACACTATATGTTGGCACTTGGTAGATGTCTATAAATTCCTTTCATATTATGAAGTAGCGTTAGGTAGAATACTTAATAAGTTGGACAATTGATTCCCATAGCAGTGGTAATTCAACTGACCTGCACAAGATGGCTCAACTCTATCTCCTGTAATTACAACGAGTAAGAGTTGGACACCACAGGACCCTTGGCTTTCATCTCCTCTCCAAGTTTCCCCAATCTACGAGGCATGCATATATGGGAGTTTCCAGTTGCATGCAATCATCTAATCATGATACCCTTCGGTGTGCCCTTTCTAGCTTCACATTGTAATGAAGAATAGCGTATTAAAAGATGTATACACATCCTGCCAGCCCTGATTCTGTTCAATCTCATATCCAAACCGACGTATCTTACAAGTGAACACTCCTGTGTCTCCCCATGGCTGCAAATCAGCATGTTGTCTTATATCTAAGGCAGCGCACCCGCCCTTTGTCCAGTCCAAAGTGCGATTGCGTCCATCAACCCCGGCGACAGAGCATCGTAGCTCTCCAACCCAATTCCCTTGAGCCCAGATCTCACCTCATCCATCCTCTTTGGATCAAATCCCTGTTCTATAATCGACGAAACGAATGCCGCAAACTGTGGTTCTTGCCACCCTTCATCATTTGATAGCTCAGTATGCACAAAGTCGAGTCCTGAGAAAGGGTGGTCGCCTTCGATTCTGCCGTACATGTGGACATTACATCCGCTGCATGCATTCCGTTGAATCGCCGCGTTCTCGTCTACGACGTATAACTTGTCTGCGTTGGATGTGACTTGGACCTTTCCCCTCGGTATAACGCCGATTACGGAGAAAAGAGCGCCTTCGGGTTTCCAACACTTTGAGCATCCGCAAGCATGGTTGTGCGAAACGTTGCTGCTCAGCGTGACCTCGACGGGGTTAACGGTGCATTTACAGCGTAACGTTCCTCCCGAGAAGTCTGGGTTTCCTTTTTTGATGCCGTTATTGAGAAGAGGATGCAGAGGAACGGTCGGTTTGGATCCCAAGAGGGGGGTATTTTGACGATAGAGCTTGGTAAGAACTGCAATGGCAGAGAGGATAGACCCGACAGCGATGATCTTGCCCTTGTGCTTCGTCACAATGCGGGGAGTATTCATGTTGACGTGCGTGATGGGTATGGTCGGAGTATGAGGGTGCATTGACTGTGTAAGTGGGAGAGTGTTAAAGGAAGAAACAGAAACATGAGGGGAAACTTTCAGACATGACGGGATCTGTTCCGGGGAGAGAGCGCTTCAAATAACTTCATCGACGGAATAATGCGTAAATTCCGACATTCAATTGATATTGATACCAAGCTCATTTCCGGGTATCTTGCCGTAGTCTGGTATGGCTTAACTTACACGACCCCATCTCCACAGCTCCAAGATACCGAGATATCTCCTCATAAGGTCAATTACACTCAATGCAATAGTCACAGTTAGCGGGGAACCCTGTATTGGAGGGAGACAATGTCCCAATCATGATGATTATGATCAACTATTGTTGGTTCGTTTTAGATGGAAAACGTTGTCCGATGCCTGTCAGGTGATCGGGGTTGATGAGGAGGGATGCCGGCAGTTGAGACAGTGTAAACGGAGAATGCTTTTGATTTTCGTAGATAGAGCTTGGGCGTTAGACTTGCCATCAAATCCATTTAGGACTTTGGAAATCCTTAAGATTAGCAAGGATATCTTATCTCACCGAGACTTATTGCTCGCAACATCTCACCCAGTTCACCTGTCCTCTAACTAGTGCCACACGAACCCAGCCTCCTCGGCCAACCGAGTATACTCTTGGTCGTCCTTATCCTTACTGACTGAATTTCTTGACTATTTCAGCTAATAGCGTCGACTCAAACAGACGCAAAGCTGCCAGGCGTCCTCGTCGGAAAGCTGGAACACATAACCCAAGTGGAACACATCGTCTCATCGGATGTTGATATCGATACATACAGAGTGAGGAAAGAATGGAGCAGCTGAAACGAACTAACCTTCAAGTTGCGGATTCAAGACGAACTCCGGCATCGATTTTCAAAGCTGATGACCAAGCTGTTACTTCTGTCTTGACTATCTGTCCGGACTTTATCAAGAACGGCTCCTTCAGATAGAGACTGGAAGAAGTTCGAAAGTGCATCGTCCAATATGTCCCCAACATTGTTGAAATGGCGGGACAAGTGCACAGGTGATTTATTATTGGGTCGAGTCGAGTTGGCGTTGCCTCCCCCATGCCCTTCGTTGTCGACATTACGCAATTGCCTAATACGAGCACGAATTCTTCTGGCTGCTCTTTTTCTTTGGCTCTGCTTTCAAGGCTTAAGATCCCTCAGGAACGTAGCATACCAGGACCAGTGTAACACTTTGGCAGCATCTACTTCTATGGTTAGCAAATGAAACATCGTCTCTGACTAAATAGAATGTGCCTTACCTATGTTGCTGCGACTGAGGGATATCAATGAAGGATATGAAGAAGGGAAAACGTAATTAAAGAATCGGGAAAGGCGCTTTACATCCTGACTGACATCTTTGGCTTGATTCACAGACTCACTCTAGATACCAGTCAACTTGGTACTTGATAGTGAGTAGGCACCGGCTTTAATTGACCTTGGATCTCGTCTTCTATTTTGGAATCATTCGTTATTTTCTCAGCCACTCTCCAGCTCACTTCCATTTTTATTTCATGGATGTATATCTATCTATCTAGTCGACCTCCTCCATGATGTGTTTTGCTCTTCCTGCTGGATCCTTCATTTTCATCTAAAATCTCCTATCATATATTAACGAGGCATCGTACTTACAAGCTCCCTCTTATTATACCAGAGGCTACCTACTCTGATACATCTAGCTGTCAACCGTATATAGTTTCTCTCAAACAATCAAAAAGCACTAGAGGTAGCACTCAGTTCATAACCTTTCAGGTGGCTACGACTCCCCTGTCTACCAGTCTCACGACTGTACACTATCCTTGAAGAATCGATTGTTCTCCATCTACTTCCATCCAATAAGAACCACGCCCGGTTAGCTCAATCGGTAGAGCGTGAGACTCTTATACGAGCTTCGCATCATCTCAAGGTTGCGGGTTCGACCCCCGCATCGGGCTATTCCTATAAACGAGCATGAGCAATCGTGGTGTTCTATTTTTTTGCTGTTTAAATTACCATTTTGCTGTCGATATAGCACACTTCGAGATGTTACCGATGTCTAAAGGGAAATATGGGGGTCAGTGTTCTCACTGGCCAGCTGCACGGCGGGCCGAAGTAGCTATAAATAATACTTGAACATTGCTCCTGTAAGAAGGGAAGGATCGCTGCTCTTCTATTGCTCAACGTCATTTAAGGATGGATTCTACGGATATTTCCTGACATGTTCCTTTGTTTCGCTTGCAGTGCATTCATCTATAACAGCAGAAAACAGACAAGGCCGGCGACAAGAGATGTGGGATAGCTTCTCTAGCTAAATATTCTTCGCCGATATGTCGATAAAAACATTACCGAAGCACTACAATCAAGTCAAGCATGTTGCTTAAGTTCTAATCATGTACTAATGACCCCAAAAGACCTTCTATCACATCACCCACTACCATTCTCCCTCCTTGCAACCCATTCAATCCCTCGCTTCACAAGCCCCATAAACCACTCATCCTCATACGCCTCATCAAAATGTCCTAGACTCGTGTAGAACACACGTCCCTTACCGACATCCCGACACCACGCCAAAGGGTGATGCTCCGGATGCTTACCCCCAGAGTAAGTGGACTCGTCCACCGTCAAGAGCACGTGGTAGTTGTCACCGTCAGGGAACGGGTTTCTAAAGTTATACCACTCGTCGAACCAGGAGAAGCAAGGCGGCCAAGTCGACGAAAAACTAGCCTGATCGGCTCCCGAGACGACGGGCGGAGGGAGTGACTTTGTGATGTAGTGCTCCGAATCCTCAAGCTTGATTCTTCCCCACTGCGGATCAGGGTGCTCCGTAAAAGTGGCGCCCAATATTTCGCGATATTCTTTGCACTCCTTCATACCCGATGTCGCGGCGTGAATACCAACAACACCACCCCCACCATGGGTGAACTGACTCAAAGCATCGACTTCATCCTGCTCGAGATAATTGCCCGTATTCTGTCCAAGAATCACAATGTCGTACTCCGGTAGTTTGAGAAGGTTTGAAGAGTCTTCGGTCGCGTGAACGGTGTAAGGAAGGCTGGTTATAGATTTGATAAGAGAGGGGATGGAATCATGACGGTATCCCCGTGTCTTGGTGAGTAGGAGGATCCTTAGCTGTGATGATTGCTCAGCCATTTTTGAAGGGCAATTTCTGATTCGCTGGGTTATGTATCTTCAACTTGTTTGTCCATATATGTAGCAGACGAAAGAATAAACGGTAGTCAAAAACTGAGTGACAACTTTGCTGTAAAACCGTCGTCTGAGACTGGCCTTTAAAAAGGGTCGGTGTTGCTATGATGACAAATTGACAATAGCCTAGAACAAATCAGCAATCCCAAAGAACCATAACCCGACAAGGGTATTGTATTCAAAAGGGATAGTTCCTCGCTCATCAATGCTTGATCGACTGTATATTGTAAGTGATTGGAGGATAATAATTCCTTTGAAGCAACCCTCGAACTTCGTCATGATCTCAGTGTGGGATACCCCGCGATGTAAACGAGCTGACAACGACCTAGACCACGATAGAGGGGCTCAACATCCTGGCCATGTGCAAGGGGACATCTATTGGTATGGTCCAAAAACCGAAAAGTCAGTATAAGCCGGCCTGATCTTATTCCGAGTTGCCCTTGCTACAGAGATATAAGGTCGGGTCGCCAGACAAGAGATGACTTCCACATCGAGCCGGGTGCTTTGTCAAATATACTTTATTGATGAGAGGGGAATTAACAGACCGTCAAACAACGCCGATCAGTCACAAAACAACCCCAACAATATGAAAGAAATCAAGAGACAAAACATGTTACGACCTCAAAGCCGCATGAAAAACAAATAAACTCCTTGTCCCATGGTACACCCTGCCCGTTATTCCTTATCAAAAGCACCGGTCCGGTCGAAAGTCGCAATGCTTGTCAAGGCCTATAATACTCCGCCACGCCTAGCTGTCAAGCTGGCAAGTCCTGCTCTGCATAACTCCGGCAAACGAGGCAAGTGAATTCTTAGAAAGGATGTCTTCTCAGCAGCGCAAGAAAGAAGTTGCAACCCAAAAGTGCCGCAATAGTAAAGGTCAAGCTTAAAGATATAAAGTGAAGTCGAAATCGGAGTCTCGTGAGAAGGAAAGGTCTAAATCGTAGTCATGGTCATGGTCATGGTCATGGTCATGGCCGTGGCCGTGGCCTGGTATCGGTAAATGCTTATTGTGGGAGAAGACTCTTGGACTCTTCGTCGCTGAGCGTGATCTCATGGACGGGATCTCTGCGGTTCTCAAGAGGAACATAATCGCAATCGATGTAGGAGGGCAGGAAGATCTCTGAAAAGAATATGTTAGCCATAATTGGGAATCCTGTAAGTGACCAACATACCAGGATTCCAAGCGAAACCTTGGCTGGAAGAGAGATAAGAGATCTAGACCAAAAATCAGTAAGTCACATCATGTCAATAAGACAATGTCGTCCTCATACCAGTCGTGGGGGGCCATCGGGGTCACCAATATTAATGACAGTGCATTCTTGCTTAGAGAGGGAAGAGCCTATAATTAAAGTCAGTCATGTCAACATTCTCCAGACTGTCACGTCATATCATTGGCGTTGCAGGTCAAGTCAGATATGCAGTGGATCCAACTTACTCAAGAGGCTCGGTCGTCGAGCATGTAGAGACTTTTCCTTGCCGACCGAAGAGGGGGATGTGGAAGGAGAGCTCGAGTAAGGGCTGTCGGAGTAGCAGTTGGTGCTCTTCGGTGATCGATGATACGAATGCATGCCTGAAGAGCCAACAGGAATGGCAATAGAGGACGACATGGCGAGAGAGTGCTGATGTTGAAGAAGAGTAATGGTTGTAGGATACAGACCGACCGGAAAGGGAGTAGATAAGGGGTGGTCCGCTGAACGGATCAGGCGAAAGGTAGCCGAGCCAGAGAGGGGAGCCTAGGCGGAAGATGGTGAGGTCTAGCGATGACAGTCAAGCGACAGCAATGAATGTCGTGAATAACAAAGAAAAGGAAGAGATTGAAGAGAGAGGGAAAGAGAACAAAGCGGGATGGCTGAAGGAAAGGGAAAAGACGGGAAGAAATGGCGAGGTTTCAACTTTAGACGAGATCTAGGTGGTTTCAAGATGCAAGTGATGGGTGACTTGTCGAACTTCCCCGGTCCACCGATAAAGTCAAGTCAAAAGTCATGGAAAGTCTACCTACCGTACTAGACAGCACAGTACAATCCACTCCACTCCGACCAGTGAATCACTGCCGCATCATCCCGTGAGCGGATGACTTACCACCTTGGCCAACGCTGATAAGCCACAGCTCAGACGCCGCAAAACGGAAGGAGGGGAACAAGTGCTGTACAGTACAGTAGGCAAGTATATCAACTGCCTACTCGACTGATTTACATCGGAAAGCTAGGATTACCCCAACGAGGACAGTGTGATATAGCCTTGTAGGTACCCGCCTTGGAACTTCCATGACACATGACACCAGCCATAGGGGTACTTTATCCTTAACTCGGCAACATCATATCCAAGCCGATCAGCCCAGCATATCATCTTACTAAATTACAGACAGACATAAAGAATAAATAAGTTGCACGACATCAGTCGTCGCCATCATCACCGTCGTAGCCGTCATCCCTCCTTTATCGGGCTCCCTGTATCAGCTCACCGTCACATGGACTCTCATATCGACTCAAGCATCACGTAGACGAGCCGCTAATGCCCCAGCGTTGCCTCAGTCCGGACAAGTGTCAATGTACCCGTCTCTAATGCCCACTGTAACCAATGCTGTACCGTGCCAGGCAGCTTCATGCCCCCCATGTTCTCTAGCGGAGCCTATCCGATCATCGGCCAATCCCAATGCGTCATTCCACCTTTGAGGCCTGAGAGTCTGGGAACCCTGCAGCGATGCAAGCCACCTCGCCTTGTCTAATGGCGGCCAATCTCAGCCAATCATGACCACCATGGTCTGCTCCCCACGTCTTGCACATCTTGTGGATCTTTGACGTCGATAAATCACGTGAAAGGCTCGGAGAGCCGCTTCCAGATTCGATTCCACCACAGATGACTAAGCCTACTGCAGCTAAGTGACCTAAGCTTGTCGTTGTCGTCGTCGTTGCTGGCGCCTGGGACTGCCATCATAGCAAAACAGCTTTACCATCACCACCACAACGACCCAAATCCGATTCTCAACGACCATCACGACTCGCGCTGCACTCAACTCCATAATTACGCTCATTTTATAATTCTCACACCCTCGACTTCGACCGTTAGACGTAATCATGGGCGACGCTGCTGTCGAAAACCCGGCAAACACTGTGCCACCTCACAAGAAGGTCACCACCTCGACTATTCCCGCGATCGATCATTTCGAAGGTGTTTCAACCGAAGGCGGCGATGACTATGCAAACCTCAAGAAACTCCAGAGACAATTAGAGTATGGACCTCGGCAGCCATTGAACTGGTAGTGGCTAACAAGCTATTCATAGATACATTCAATTGCAAGAAGAATACATCAAGGATGAGCAAAGGTGAGGACACCGATAAAGAAATATAGTGATCTTCAAATCTAACCCCTTCTAGGAGTCTGAAGCGTGAGTTGGTACGAGCTCAAGAAGAGATCAAGCGTATCCAGAGTGTGCCGTTGGTTATCGGCCAGTTTATGGAAGCCATCGACCAAAAGTACGTCTCCCTGCTGTGGCGTATCCTCTCCTCACTAACCACCTTTGCAGTACCGGTATTGTGCAATCTAGCACTGGTTCCAACTATGTTGTACGAATTCTCTCTACGCTCGACCGTGAGAAGCTCAAGGCTTCCTCCTCGGTTGCCCTCCACCGACACTCGAACGCCCTGGTGGACATTCTCCCTCCTGAGGCCGATTCCTCCATTGCCATGCTTGGTGCGGACGAGAAGCCTGATGTGACATACGCCGATGTTGGTGGCCTTGATATGCAGAAGCAGGAGATTCGAGAAGCCGTGGAACTACCCTTGACGCATTTCGACCTCTACAAACAGATCGGTATTGACCCTCCTCGAGGTGTTTTGCTTTACGGTCCTCCAGGTACTGGAAAGACTATGCTTGTCAAGGCCGTTGCCAACTCCACAACCGCCAACTTCATTCGCGTTGTTGGTTCCGAGTTCGTCCAGAAATACCTTGGTGAGGGTCCCCGAATGGTCCGCGACGTCTTTCGCATGGCCCGCGAGAACTCACCTGCCATCATCTTCATCGATGAGATCGACGCTATTGCCACCAAGCGTTTTGATGCCCAAACCGGTGCCGATCGTGAGGTTCAGCGTATCCTGCTCGAACTTCTCAACCAGATGGACGGTTTCGACCAGACATCCAACGTCAAGGTCATCATGGCCACCAACCGTGCCGATACCCTCGATCCCGCCCTTCTTCGACCCGGCCGCCTCGATCGTAAGATCGAGTTCCCCTCGTTGCGCGACCGCCGTGAACGTCGTCTCATCTTCAGCACTATCGCCGGCAAGATGAGTCTCGCCCCCGAAGTTGATCTCGACTCCCTCATCGTGCGCAACGACCCCCTCTCCGGTGCCGTCATCGCTGCCATCATGCAGGAGGCTGGTCTGCGCGCCGTCCGAAAGAACCGCTACAACATCATTCAGAGCGATCTCGAAGACGCCTACTCGAGCCAGGTCAAGGGTTCCAGCGAGGACAACAAGTTCGACTTTTACAAATAAGCTATTTATTCTACTCAAGATGGGCCCTTGCTTGCTCGCTCAACTTCCCGCTCTTGTACTGTATAGTAGTCTATCTGAGGTGGGATCAAAACTGAAAATGGTAGACCAAGCGAGAATAAGTGATTCCGGTGCCCTAGGAAGAGGGACAGGACTTGTGGAAATGGTCAAAGGGTCAGGGGTTTGTGGATGGGGAGTTCTTAATCTAGTGCAGAGGACTCGTTTGTCTAGAATAGACTCGATGGCGTTGCCGACTTGGATGGGTTACTCTATGAGTCGTGTGCCGCTCTACGTGATGTAATTTGCAGCATGAACTGAGAGTCTTGTTCTTCTCAATCAGAACACTGCTTCTAGATGTTTCCACACGTGAAACCGGCATCTATACCAGTCTCGCTGCACCCTATTGCGTGAGCTAAAGCCTGTATACAAACTCAACTCAACACCTCAATCTCATTCACATTCGCATATGCATAAGCAAGCATAGACTAATTTTCGTCCGTTTGAATAAAAAGTCAATCTTTTCCCATTCCCTCGTCTATAAGTTAAAAAGTCTAAAGTCCCATGAGCCGTTACCCCTTACAAGCCCATATAAAAACGAATTCTCTAAGAGAAACACGACAGGATAAAACCTGTCTCTTTTTGCATCTATCAATCAAGTCATGAAAAGACTCATTTTTCCGGCTAGCCGTTGAAAAGAAACGAGAAAGAAAGAACACCAAAGTAGTAGAAAGAAACTCCTTTTCCCAAGTTTTTATCTTTCCGCTCATACCCTATCTATGTTACCATTCATCTCCTCCGAGTGCCATAAGGCGGGGAATCATTGTAAACAGCTGAAAAAGAGAACAGAGAACCCAGTATTTGGAGTAAACATAGGCGAGGAACAACATAAGAGAAAAAGTAGAAACCGACGACGCAGAAACCACGTAGAAATAAAAGTACACTTGCACTAGGCTATTTCGACATTGCAAGGCTTGGGGTGCCATAGTCGAACGTGCATAGACCTGAACAACTTGGTTACGGGGTCGTTGCTTAGTCCTCAGAGCTATCCGCTAGTTGTATCATCAACAGTCAGATTTGCCTTCTAAATGAAAGGAGCCACAAGACAATCTCATAGACGCGTATGCTGCACCCAACAATTGAAAGCAAGATTTGGTACACGAACACCGTGGTTCGGGAATATGGCATACAGCGCATAGGTGAGGCTTTAAGCCTACCGCTGCACTTTCGATGTCAGGGGATGGGAGTGCTTATTCAGAGTATCTCTCCGTCATCTTGACACACCATGAAACGTATAGTACATGCCCATGGGCATAAGCTCACTCAAGAGCTCAGAGTAACACCAACTTCGAAAAGGAGGTGGACAAAACGTTTGTGTAGTTCGATAAAAATGTCAGGTTGCCCGACAATTTCCGCGAGACCTCGAGCCTTAGGAGCTGAGGCACCTCCCCCGCTTCCCATTCGTCGGGTGAAGCCGCTGCCACCGGTGAGGAAGCTGCTGCCACTTCGTTCTCGGTTTGCCGCGGGTTCAACCGTGTGCTGTTGCTGGGGCACCTGGCCGCCGCTATACAAAGCGCTCGCGATGGGTGAGGCTTCAGCGGCACGTTCAGCTTCGGCCTCGGCAAGCTGCTGAATCCATGTCGCAAGGTCACGAAAAGCAGCCGCGACAACGGCAAAGGTCTTCATGGCAAGTCGCTCCCTGTGCGTACTCAAAGCCAGAAAGGCATAAACGCGCTTGTGCCCACGAGCATGTACATCGGGTATACGGAAGATGTAAGCCGTCGTATAACCAGCAAGATTGTCACCGAAGAATATAGGTCCTCCCGTCACGGCCGAACCGGCACTTTGTGTAGTAACAAAGGCTGGCGAAGTACTGGACAACGGAGATACAGGCGGGCCAGTGCTGGGAGCACGCGGGAGGGTCTCCAATGAGAGAGTGCGCAGGCATGAAGCGCGCACAAGCGAGAACGAATCGGGTAGGACCGGGTCGTGCGTTGATGTGTAATCGACGTAGTGAACATGGAAAGGGGTGCGATCCGCGGTAGTTGATGTACCTGGACTGGCACTTGCGCCTGAATGCGAAGTGCCCCGGGAACTAACCGAGGGCGTGGCTCTCTTGCGCGCCCGAGGTTCTTCGTCGCGATCGCCGTCCGTGTCGCTGGATGATCGGGAATTGGGAGGGGATGTCTGGCCGCCGGCGCCAAATACTCGTTCAGCAGGAGCACGGGTGCGCAAAGTAGGGCCTCGGGTATTGTTGGCATAGGAGACACTGTTTCCACCTTGTTGACGAGGAGGTAGGGTCATGGCGCAGTTGTCGCATGGGCCTTGCTTCTTGGTAACCGTCTCGTCGTAGGTCCTTCGGAAGCTCGAGTCGCGACGAGGGTGTGGTGCTGAGACCGGGGCCGGCCTGGGGCTCTCCGGGGGTGTGTCGATGGTCGAGGGGCTCGCAGCTACTGCGCTGCTTGATGATCGCAACAGAGTTGCTCTTTGCGCCTGCGCATCCCGTTCAGAGGTCTTCTCAGTATCAGCGCCAAGGTTGAGATTTTTTAGGGCATCGTTTAGAGCAATAGATGCATGTGAAGTCGCGCTGTCGGTTCGGGTATTTGTTTGGGGTCTATCATGCGCCGGCGGGGATGAAGCACCTTCATAGCATATCGTACATGACGCCGGCAGACCCTCTGTGACCATGAGGGGGGTCGGGCCATGGGTGTCGCAGTAATGGGCGAGGCATAGCTGGAAAGGGGACATTAGCCGTTTGGTCTTGACAGTGAACGACCAATGTTGACAATGAATTGAGGTCAATGTGCAAAAGACAAGATGGGGGATTTTCAAAACAAAGGGGGCAGTTTGGGGGTTAATCTCAAGTTAAGAAGCCCATGACGTTTA
Source organism: Fusarium penzigii (assembly GCA_013623535.1). NCBI lineage: Eukaryota > Fungi > Ascomycota > Sordariomycetes > Hypocreales > Nectriaceae > Fusarium > Fusarium penzigii. The sequence goes on along the minus strand of JABFFC010000140.1, from coordinate 49,745 downwards.
TAGTTTGCTGGCATTACAGGGATGTCCGTGTAAGTTCTTGTGTAGTGCCAAACAAACATACGTGAAAGGGGAGGGCGACGGAGGGGGGAGGTATTCTTGTATTATAGGTAGTTTCAAGATTTAAGCAATGATTCGTTGAGTTGCCCAGGACTCAGTGCCTTGTCTCGCCCTTTCTTCGTGCCATCTCGGCAACGGAAGTAGGCTTAGGTCATGGGGGCTGAATGTAAGGAAGTGATGTGGCACCAGTGAGTTGAAGGCCCGGGGAAGAAAGAATAAGAAAAGAACTTGGTTGATCGATGTTCCAAGGAAGCCGAATCAAGGAGTATCGGACGCAAGCGGTGAGGCGGTGTGGGCGCATGCCAACGTCTGGGGATTGCTTTGTATCGAGGTAAGGCATGGGATGGGTGTGTGTGAGTGTAAGTGTGAGTGTGTCCGACTTGGGTGTTTTGGGTACCGACTTGTTTGCGCGCAAGATTGAAGGGAGTCAACGAGTTTGAAAGGATTAAGGAAGGGTGTGAGCGTCAGAAAGCGGGCGGTTCATAGCCCATTGAGGATGCACGGCAGACGGGCCGTCGACGGGGAAGAAAGCCGGGGGTAAGGGTATGAGAAAACAAGAGTCTGAGTGAGAATGGGAAGGCACATGGAGGATGGAGGCACCGAGGGAGGGCGAGACATGGAGGAAAAGAAAAGAAACGCTGATAAGACAAGATATGGGAATAAATGACATGGCGGTGGGAAGGGGTTGCAGTGATGACATATGACAGGCGCGGGCCGATCAAACTCCCACCATAAGTCTCAAGTTCGAGATTTTGACAAAGATTTGCGATATGCTTGGTTTAGGAAAACTAGGCAAGCTGCAGACCAAGGAGTCAAGAAAGAAAGGAATGGGGGAAGGTATAAAAAAGACCATGTTTTGGATATATTGTCTCTTGAGAAGTCTTCTGAATCTGACTGATTGTAAATGCTGCCCTTGAAAAAGCCATGTGAAAGAAAAAGGGCGTGTGATGGTGGCAGGGTGTTTGTCCAACAAGCAACGTGGAAAGCGGATTCAAGAGCATCAACTTGGAAGCTGTGCGACACTGGACACGGTGGCCGACCAGGGGGTGAAGCAAGAGACAATGAGACTAGACTAGGCTGGTGAGGTTGTACTGGGGGAAGCATTGGGGGAGGATTTCGATGTAGAGGGTGGGATGGATTGAGTTGTCACAGTGTAGACTTACAATATATGTCATGACGTATCTTTTCCAGACCGAATCGGAATTCAAGACGGGGTTTCAACGATATCTATTGGAGGAAAGGTGCAAGACAGGGAGGGATGTCTGGTCGCACAGGGCAGCGACAGTCGACAGCACGCAGAGAGAAATGTAACGCGCTGAAGCTGGAGCTGGAGCCGGAGCCGGAGTTGCAGTTGAGAGGTTGCAGCTGGAGCTCGAAAGTAGAGTAGATTCGGCGGGATCCGGTATGTCGAGGCTTCTGGCCTTGTTTGCTTGAATAAGCAAACAAAAGATTAGATGGGAGGTTCAGTAAAGTAAAACGAGCCGAGTCGAATGAATGAACGAATGAATGAATGACGGGGGCGACGGATGATATGGCGTAGGGATCAATATTTGATTTGATCTCTCTTCTCGATTGAGACTTGCTCAATGGACGTAGGTAATAGGTCGTCAGTAGGCGTTGATAGGCGTAAATAGGCGTCTGGTGGTACACGTGCGCTGTGTCTCAACCCGTAAAATGCAATTCGTTCGTTGTCAACAAGATGGGAAATCAATGGTAAACGACTGGCGTGATGATTTTCTAATCCTGATCCTGATTGTGGTCCTTGGCGTGAAGAGAGTACGAAAGAAAGTAATCCAAGATGGTAAGAAAGGAGGGGAAAGATGAGATCGGGATGATTTCGGAGTGTTGAAAAGTGGAAAAGATTTGAAAAGTAAGTGATGGTAGGCGAGAAAATTAGAAGTAAAAAAAAGAAAAAGAGAGGATGAGAGAGTACGTAGTAATCGTGGGCAGGATTGGATCGGATTGAAGAAGTTAGGTTGGGTCGAGGTGATGCCCGCAACTAAACAAGAGAAAGAATGAGCGCGGGGCAAATGCACATTAGCAAAGTGTGCGTAAGGTAAAAGGTAGCGTGCAAATGCAAAAGCAGAGGTGATGAACACCTGCAGTTTTTGGAGACGACAACGGGTTGGCGGGGGCGAATGAGAATAAGCTCCGAGGGAGAAAAAAAAATGGTGGTGTATGTAGGTGGTACCTGTAGGTACTAAGGTTGGAGGGATTGATCGGTATATGTATCCCCCGAGGACCAGAGATATTAAACTCTGAGATTCAACAGGACCTTGCGAAGAAGGGAGAATACTGTGATTCTAAAAGAAGAAAAGAAAAGAAGGAGTAAGAATAAGCAAAGAGAAAGAAGAGAAGATTGGAGAGGAAGTAGATGAGAGAAGAGGGTATAACAATAACTGGGGAAAGTTGAAGAGGGGATCGACGGAAACGACGGACGGGACAGAGTTTAGAGGAGGGAAAAAACAGACAGCCAAGACTTCCAAGTCCCCAAGGGTAAAGTAGGATAGCCCTGAATGTAATGATTATGGTGGAAAGGAAAACGCTAAAAATTTCATCAATTGAGTCTCAATTGACCGTGATGAATGGCTCCTCGGGTAGTTTCAGGGTTGTAAGAAAGATCTGGCTCGTGTCAAGTCAAGTCCACTCTGTCGTTGTCGTTTCCGTTTCTGTCGATCCAAAAAGAAGCTCCTCTTATTTCACCTGGATGAACGGCCTTGGGTTACAAGTGGGGGAGGGAAGGGGAGAAAGAAATAGAGGAAGAGGGGACAAGTTCCTTAAAAGGCGAGAAAGTCAAGAACATCTAGAGAAAACGTGGAGACCAGGAAGAACTAAACATGGTTGCAGAATAACCACTCATGTTACAGACTGACAGCGGCCCTGTCGATTACTTTCTTTACTAACTCTACTTTGCTTCTTTTCATCCTCCTTGAGTAACGAACGCACGGAGGTTTTTCCATCAACAAGGTCACTTTTTTTTTTGTCTCCCAACTTCTTCAATGATGGGGCATGGCATGGTATGGCAAGGTTATTATGGTATAGCATAGCATGGGGAGTGGGAAGTTTTTCTGGTAGGAGCTTTAGAAAGAAACCATGTGGGGAATCTCAAAGAGAGAATCCTGGCTCTACTGCAGGTTTCTGGGTGGAGTTTGATTCTAGTAATTCGAGGCTTGGGATCGAGCTTCTAGCTTCTTCCCAAGGAAGTCGAACCGGTATCCGGCACCTTTGATAGGATTGGACAGCCTTTGGGTTCTTTTTTTTTTTTTTTGGTTCTGGTTGAGGCACGCACGGCCCTGCAACGGTAGTGCCCCTGATTAGCAGACTCATTGCGGGTCCCAAGTTGGCGATGTTGTTGTTGTTGATTGAGGATTGCGGTTTGTATCATTGGGTGGTTCTTGAGTCGTTGATGTTGGTGAATAATAGTACTTCCTCGCTTGACATGAAGGATGAACAATGCTTATAGCAATACATCTCATCGAGGAGCTATATACAGCTAACCCCAACAATCAATGCCCATACGTCGCAATGTTACAGCACATGGTTCAGGATTCGGCATTCAAGCTGTCATGTCCTAGTCATGGACTAGTATAACGACCTAACATCATCAACGGAAATCCCCGGCTTCAAAATAACATGACGAAAAAACAAGTTGTCTACCAGGCCCGAGTTCGATGCAAAATTACAGCAGCAACACCAAATCTTAATAATAAATCATTAGCAATACAACATCACCTGTATCAGAATTCAGCTTGGGCAACTTGCTCCCCCCAAAGTACACAAACTTCTCCCAGACCCCAGCATCTATAGCCCCTTCGTCTTATTCAAGAACAAAAAACAAAAAGATCTCAGAACCTCTAGCGTTCCTTTCCCCCAAAGACCTCATATCCCTCAATCCCCCCCTGCGCGTTTAGAACAAGTGACAAGAAGCGCTCCAAGTGGAACCCACCCTCGATCCCTTTCACTAAGAGCTCTCTCTCACATTTACCAAGGGGGGGTGACCATGGTATTGGTGTCCAAGCAACGACAGGCTTCTCCCATCCCTTGTCCGCCATTAGACTTGAAGCCAAGAGGGCGTAGAGTTGCGGGCGAACGCTTGTTTTTCCCTCTCCCCCCTTCAACTTCTTTCCTTTTTCTCCTACCTTGCCTTTGAGAGAAGTCTTAGTGCCCGATTTTCGGGACCCCCTTCTTTTTTATCTCTAGCGTTCATTACGACCACCATTCCCTTGGGACACACCGAAGGACTTCCTGGTTGTGGGTTAGCGTGCGGATCCGGCTCTTGAAGGTGGCACTCTGAAGGACAATGGGAGCTAACTGGTGAGAAACGTTTATGTAAGTCCCGATTATAGGATTGGACCAAGGCGGCTAGGAGAGTAAACAACCATGAGGACGACAAGAAAGAGGGTGGTAAGTTAAAAGACGAGAGACGCCGAGAGATTCAGCGTAGAGGAGGGGGAATGATTCAATTCTGATGATAAGTATGCCCACGTCTAACGATCTGGGATTTGTGATTATGGAGAGACGGGCAAGAAAGAAAAAGGTTCCAAATGCCCCCATTACATGGACCGGGTAAATACCAAGGAGGTATTAATAAGTTAGTCTATAGTATAGGAACTTGAGCTTCTTTTTCTCCCTCGTTTTCGTTCACGTTTAGGTCACATGTCATGGATCACAAACCCCCTGTATCTGATGGGAAGAGAGAAAAAACGTGGAGCGTTAGGATATTGCGAACTCTATCCCAAGAGGTTGGTAACATCGGGGAATCTCTAGTTTGATAAATAGTGAAAGAGAGGGAAAAAAGGTTGTGCAACCTCACCACTCCAATCCCAAAACTAAAGATGTCTAATCTTAAAGAAGAAGCCTTGGTCATGTATGAGCTGCCGATTATGTAGAGACGACCTACCATGCCCCGGACATTTGTCATGATGACAATAGCTCAACACCAAAAAGCTTGAGAGCCGTATAAGTAAGTCACTTTTTTTTTTGTTGCCGCGTTACATGCTCTTACTGCATGCATGCATCTCTTACACATTTGTACACCAGAATCTTCAGCGACAAGCGGTCTGTGCAACTGTACATTACCTCACCTTTCAATATGTTTTATACTTCCATGCCTGACCTGTGTCAAAAACACGCATTGATTGTTCAAAACTCCCAGCCACCGTCAGCGTCGTCACTTGTGCAGCTTAATATGGAAAATAAGCATACTAGTGAAATATGAAGCTTGAGTATGAAGCTTGTAAAGGTAAATCATCAACGGCTGTAACAATAGTCGTTCAGCAGAAACGTCATATCCTCTTCATTGAATTCAGCCGTTGAAGCCACAGCCGCTTCCATAACATCCCAATTTGTCACTTGGCTCCGTCTTGGTCCTTTTCTTTTCAACAACCTCCATTCGTGACAAAAGTGCGGATCTTTTTCATAGGGAGGGCACAGATGTCGTTTCGGCTAAACAAGAATCCCATATATTTTTTTCTCTCTTTCTGACCCTGTCCGTCGGACCCTTTTGTCATGTTCCTCGACCAACCCGACGATTCGGATATTACGGACGTTCGTGTGAGCCTATGCCTAAACCAGGGGGGGCTTGCTCAATAGGTACAGTACCGAGGGAGAAGGAAGAAAGAAACCAGGTCTACAGGGCGGAGGTAGATCCCAGACTTTGAGACCCATGCATTGTGTAACCCAGGAACATTGGGGGTGATAACATCGTACGTCTTTTTCTCGGCTTCTCTTCTTGATTGTGTATTTCCTTTCTTTTTCCATTTTCGCTCTTGCTTGAGAGAAAGAAAAACATCTCCAACCGAGGCGGTTGATTCCGTCGTGCCGCAAATTATTAATGAGCCGAAGCGGAGCGAGGTCCCTCTCCATTCGTTCTGGAACTTCTTTACTGGGCCCTGTATTGTTGGGTCGGGATCTGGTTGGGTTTCCATGCTTCAGGGGAATATGGAGAAAAGCAATCCCACGTGTCGTTGGTTGATCGATGTCGATTGTCAGTGTCGATGCACGGGTCAAAGAGTAAATAATAATAATAATAATTGATATCAGCTTAGCATACTTGAGTCGTTTCTGCTTCGTTTCAACTTGCGCACAGCACAGCACAAACCACACGGAGAGCCCATATCCTACTGTCCTGCACCTCCTTCTGATCCGTAGTGATAACTAACTAAAGCACGACGACAAATTGATCTGCACTATTCCTCGTATCTGTTTTCCCCTTTCCTTCTCTTTCCCCTTCTTTTCTTCTTCTGCCTTTTCCAAATCATATTCTTGGCAATGTCACTCCTTTTATTGCTTGACTCATCGTGTGCCTGACTTCAACCAGATTCTATTCCTACCCTCCCTCCATTTCTTGATCATTTTGCGCCGTCTTTCAGCTTCTCCACAGAATAGTAAGTGTACATGTAGAATCTCAACATCTAAATCCCTCTTATCTCCATCATTAGCCGCACTGGTTGGAATTTAGCCCAAGAAAACTTGGGTAAAACTGATTTCCCAAAAGCAAAACCATCTCCGCCAACACCACTGTCATGGGCGCGTGACCACGTAAAGCAGGGATGCTGGATCTTGACAAGAATCTCGGAAGTCGTGTCCGGGGGGCTTAGAATCAGAATCAGGTTCTGTAACGGATAAGTTGAGATATGTGATCGACCAGGAACGTGAATAGTTCACTGATTGATTGATCTCCCGAGTGAAAATCTGGAACACCGAGAAACGACAAGTCACTTAAATTCATGATGTGGATCGATGTTTACTGGAAACATGCTTGGTCCAAGTCAAGGGCAAAATGATGTTTTGTCTCTGAACATGACCGACTGTGGAAACAAACCCAGCTATTTCCTTTACAAAGGAAAAAGGAATTACGTTACACATGCTGTCTCTGGTCTCCATATTGGCGTTGTCGTCTCTTCTCTCCGTCAATCGTGTCGGTTCAGCCTGACTCAGTACTGAAAGGGTGTGCTCTTTGCAAAAGAAAAGAATTGCATAGCTGAAGACTATTTGTACTTGATATGTGATATATCAACTTGTGTTTTGATGTTTGCAAGATCATGACGATCATGCTGAAGCCGATGGTTGGGAGATCGCAAGCCTCTATTGAGGGATGCGGCATCAAATTAATCCCTAAACTGACGTAGCATGGCCGATATGTCAAAGGAGACCAATGTACATCTGTCCCATAGGATGTACCTGAAAGTCAATCTGCTTTTCTCGGACCTCGGGAACTCGTCACGTACTGTGAGTCGAAGAACCTTCTGTTACGATTTGAGAGCTCTAGGTTATGCACGGCAGGGTGAGACGAGAGAGTTTCTCGTTGCATGTCATAATTCCATAACCAACAGCGTCAACTATTGTGTCACATCATTAAGGCAGGTCTGTTCATGAGTTGAGTTCTACAATCAGGGTAATTCGAGACTCCATACTGGTTCGACTGCATACGCTACACCCTGTGGTATGAATCAGGGTTGTCATGAGATGTTAAACTCCTATGATACAGACACAACCAGTTGTCACATGTAGCATCTCGAGACGAGGATTCCAACACGATGTCAACCGTATTTTGCCGAGGACATTTGAGTCTCGCTCGTGAGATGTGTAGTTGGATATCATAGGACTAAAGCTGGGATTTCGTATACTGCACTTGGTACTAACGGTCGTTGATGAGGCAAGGTGTTGACAGTTGGGCCAGATATAGGGTAAAGAGGAGTATGCAAGTTTAAGTACTAGGCGTCTAGATGCTTATAGTATATGAGGCGCTTCGAGGTTAAGGTATGAAGGTGAGGATACACAACTATTCAATAGAAGCGTTGTGCCACATGGTGATGTGTCGATGGCGGAGTATATAAAGAGAAATATAACAAACATGTAAAAGGTTGTGGGCATGAACGGTGTTGACTGTGCTCATATAGATGAAACGGGTATCGAACCATCAAGGTCATAAGCCTACAACAAGATGAGTTGGAGTGTTACTCGCCCAAAGTAACGACGCAATTGAGCACAAACTAAGTAACTTATCTCATGCGAAACAGATAATGTGAGTTAGACATACGCTCACGTTTAAAGCGTTCTAGATATTTACTGACCCCATGGAGGTTGAACCTTGAAGAGGCCGCCATATGTGAGACATGACGACATGGCAAAGTTCTCGCGACACCAAAGTACCTATTCCACGTGGATCTTTTGATACTGCCAAGTTGCACAGCCGTGAGATCGCAAGGCAAACCAGCTCGCCTTGGACTTTGTAGAATGTAAGGAAAAAATCGTGCTGTTGTTGAATCCTTCATGATAATCTGCCAACTACGGCAATAGCGTCAGCAAGTTTCTCCCTCTCAGTGGGTTCCAGTGGGGACTCGCTGTGAACCTATCAGTGAATTCAGCCCCGAACGGCCCCACGTACCGCCCGTAGGGGGAACGATTGGCGGTGGAGCTGCGATTGTTGTTCAGCCTTATTTGTAAATGCAGGGTGCTACGCTGTTTGGTAGTTTTCAAGGTGAAACGAATGGTTCGGGAGAAATGGGCTAGTATTGTTGGCTGCTACAGAAAAGTGTTGAAGATGTTGCATTAAGAGTAGTACATGTGTTTCCCCCAAAATGTGCTGGCTGGGGATTTCACGTCGATGCTCCATGTTCAAAGCAGCGGCATGGACCACTTGACTATCTCCAAAAAATACCCGCTCAAATGTAGATCCATGTCTAAGCTCGGCAGTCAAATGGGTTTTCCACTTCTCACTTGCTAATCTGTATGTACGGTAACAGCCAGCTCACCAGGCAGAAGCTGACAAGAAAAGCTGTCATACCATGCAATTGAATGCACGGTATGAGTCTTCCGGGGTCCTCAAAGACGCTACCCTCCCCCTCTCCGAACCGCCAATGTCCCCGTGGCAGTGCATGAGGCAACCGTTCTTGGTTGTGACAGGGGATGGATAACGTGAGGTGTGGAGGGGTTGATAACATCACTGTAATGTCAAGTCTATCAACTTTGAGCTTCAATAGCTGGCTTCAGAGCCTTATTTGCTGGACAGGCGAGTTGGAAGATGGCAGATAGGCGACTTTGCTCCCTTGCCAGAGTCGGAAATACTACTAACAACATAAAAACTATCAAGGTAGCACTTTGAACTTGTACCCTCTTATCTTATCAACCCCCAGCCATGTAAGACAACACATCAAAGCCACTGGTCACTTAAAATTCACGATTCAACTTGCTGCGCTAAAATGAGGCGAGGCAACAGGCAGGTAGAGGAACAAGGCAGACCAGACCAGGCAGGCAGGCAGGCAGGCAGGGCACGACACGGCAGGTAGAATGCACAATGTAGCTTGCAGCTTGCAGCTCTCTCCAAATCGTCCATTGGCTGCCCGCTGGAAGAATCACCCAGAGAACCTTGTTAATCAATGCCTACTCGCTCCCATAACTTAGGTAACTTAACTTGGGTACGGACTAACTTATCATCTTCATCTTTCTCCTCCCTTCTTCCTTTCCTTCTTCTCTTACAATCTTGAATTCACGTCTCTCTTCCTTTCTCTTCGTATTATTCCCCCCCGTTTATGATCTATTGTCATTTATATCAGCCATCGTCATCTCATTTTACATCCAATTCTCTGACTTGGTCTCTTCTGCCACAAATCATTGCGACTTACGATCTGCTCACGTCTCAGCATTTCCCCGCGCCATTCCTCACTCAACATCTTGTCCACCGCTCCGACCCTCCTCCCCGCTCCGCTCCGGCTCTCAGCTATCATCGCGTCCTAAGCTCACATAAGCCGATTCTTTGAGACTGATACGCGCCTCTCCATCCATCACTGCTTTGCTTGGTTGGCGGCCTTTAGTTGACTAGTCCCGGAAGCTCGCGGATTCATCTTGTGTATAAAGTGAGCCAGCATAGATGGACTTCCAATCAACTGATCCCGATTTCTCCGTCAGTTGGCTGCTTGGACTTCGGCCTTACAAGACATCAACATGCCCCTCATGGGCAGATCAATTCCAATCAAAAAACCCCAGGTTTCGTGTAAGCCGCATACTTGGCCTGGTACCTAGTCTGAAGCCACGAAAGACAAGGAGAAGACGCAAGGCTTTGCGTTCTGTAGATCAGTCAGATGCCTCTTCCGAGGATGGTGAGTCTGTAGCTGAGGAAGAGGAAGACTTATTGGGCCTGCAAAGGCTGTTTGGTGACCTCGAGTATGTCGACCCAGAGGAAGTCAAAGAAGAGTCAGATGCCGATTCTTCTGAGAGTGATACAGAACCTCCAGTGCTGGCAGAACCGGGTTTTTTGGAATTATGTGAGAAGCTGGAGGAGTTACTTGACGATATTGAGTAAGTATATTCCTTTTGGTCATGCCTGTTACAATATATGTCATCTCACAGCACTAACATCGGTGTAGAAACGCACAAACCGAGGATGATTCCGACAATGAATCTATCGATGGCCTCTCTCCAGAAGACTGTGACGATGAATCCCCATCTAGGATCGAATGGCTGCGACAAAAAGTTGTGGAAAAGGCAGAAAACAAGTATCTTGACCGGCTCATGTCACTTCCAGGACTGGAGGAGACCAAGGCTTTCTTCCTACACGCTAAAGCTAAGGTTCAGGCCGCAAAAAGACGAGAAACCGACCTCAAAAAGGAAAACTTTGATGCCATCTTCATGGGTAATGAAGGCACTGGAAAGACAATGCTCGCCCATCTCTACGCCAAATTCCTTGTTTCACTCGGTGTTGTCCACAAGGCAGCCATCGATAAGTTCTCGGGATATGGCTTGTCCAAGACCACAACTCTTAATACTATTCTCAACACCTGCAATTCATGGGGGGGCTGCTGTGTAAGTTGTTGTCCAATTCTTCGTCATCCAAGGCGCTGACCCTGAAAGATTGCTGTTATCGACCACGCTCATCTGTTGAATCGCGACGATTGCAACCTCTGGAACCTCTACGTTCGTTCACTCGACCTGCCGGGCAAGGTCATCCTCATTGTCGCTGGAAGTGGCGAGCGAGGGTTGACCGACCAGATTGGCTACAGTACGCAAGTTGCAAACCATTTCAACATACTCAAGTTGCCCAACTATACCCAGGAGCAGCTACAGGTTGTCTTTCATGGTATGATGCGGAAATGGTTCAAGAACAAAATGGAGGTTGAGGGTGGTTATGACGGCCTTTATGTCAAAATCCTGATTCGACGGATAGTGCAGGGCGTCAATGAAGACAACTTTGGCAACATCTGGCCAGTCCGCAAGGCATTCCTCGAGGCCTGTAGACGACAGGTCGAGCGATTCCGCCAAGCCCGCAGGGACGGGAACTACCCGGAGGATTTCAAGATGACCAAGGAAGACATTCTGGGCAACAAACCATCACTCGGTCTTGACAGGAGTCCAGCTTGGAAAGAGCTGCAAGAACTCGTTGGCTTAGAAGATGTCAAAGAGTCTATCTTGTCCATTATAAAACAGGTTAACCAGAACTACATCCGGGAGATGCGAGGCGATGAAGCTTTGTTCATCACTCCCAATCGTGTATTTCTGGGCGCCCCTGGCACTGGTAAGACCACAGTTGCTAAGCTGTATGGCAGAATCCTTGCAGACCTCGGTATTCTATCCAAGGGGGAGATAATTGTCAAGAATCCCACTGATCTGATCGATCGATATATCGGAGGGTCCGAAAACAATACGAAGGAGGCATTGCGGGAAGCCAAGGGCAACGTCCTCATCATCGACGATGCGCACATGCTTGATCCTGGCCAGAGTTGCGGGTCCTCTAATAAGGATGGAGGTTTCCGCATGGGAGTCATCGACACAATCGTTTCCGAGGTTACTGGCGCGCCTGGAGAAGACCGTTGCGTTATTCTCTGTGGATATGATGAGCCAATGAAGGAGATGTATGCCAATTCCAACCCTGGCCTTGCACGAAGGTTTCCCCTCGACGCAGCCTTTGTCTTTGACAACTTTAGTGAAGACACACTCAGGAAGGTGCTAGATCTAAAGTTGGCCAAGGAAAAGTTGGTGGCAACAGACGAGGCCCGCGAAGTTGCCATGGAGGTCTTGAAACAGTCTTCAGCACGGCTCAACTTTGGAAATGGAGGTGAAGTGGATAACCTCATTTCCAAAGCCATCCTGTCACGTCTGCGACGAGCGTCCCAAGAAAGCAAGTCCGAAGACGACGACCTTGATGCTCTGCCTCTTCAGCCGCAGGATTTTGACACCAACTACGACCGGCTCTCTCAAGCGGTGACGACCACTCGTGCCCTTTTTGATGGATTCGTTGGGTTTGAGGATATCATCTCCAAGTTCGAATCCTACCAGTACATGGCTCAAGGCATGCGATTACGGAATATTGACCCCAGGCCATATGTTCCATTCACCTTTGTCTTTAAAGGTCCCCCTGGTACGGGCAAAACGACGACTGCCCGCAAAATTGGACAGATATTCTACGACATGGGTTTGCTGTCGAGCTCGGATGTGATAGAAGTATCAGCATCACGGCTTATCGGGGAGTACATTGGTCAAACAGCACCCAAGACACGTCGTTTGCTCGAGTCAGCCCTGGGTAAGGTTCTCTTCATTGATGAAGCCTACCGACTCACAAGCTCCCGCGGATCTTTCACAGATGAAGCTGTAAGTGAGTTAGTGGACGCGGTGACGAAGCCACAGTTTGCCCGGAAGCTCATCATCGTTCTTGCTGGTTACGACGACGATATGGATCGACTTCTTCGCAGCAACCAAGGTCTTAAGAGTCGATTTGCCACAGAGTTTTCGTTCCGTCCTCTTCGGGCAGAACAGTGCATTACCCAGTTGCGGCAGGTTGTCGGCAAGGTGGGCATCACTATTCAGCCCACCACCGAGATGGACTCGGTTGTTCGCAATTCTCTTATGACGATGCTGCAGCGTCTCAGTAATGAGAAGGGCTGGGCCAGCGGTCGTAGCGTGGAGACGCTGGGGGAGAGACTCATTGGGCACATCTTTAAGGAGTGCGCCATCAAAGGGTATACGGGTAAGGAGCTGGTTGTGACTGGCCGAGAGCTTGTGACTATACTAGGCCAGGGATCGGGCATCGCCCACCTGAGCACCAAGATGCAGGGCAGACAGATCCCCATGGGTGCAAAGATAATGACACTAAAAGATCTAGAGACGTCGGAATAAGTGCAGCAGAATACGATATTGCTGTGCTAAAATGGTATCTGACAAAGATGGTACTTTCTGGACATATAAGTGGGAGTTGAGATTACGATATAATGTTGCATAGGCAGGGTAGAGGCAGGCGTTTTGGGTATTAATTATCTCCATTGTCTTTTCTACAATTGATGTTACATTTTATAACAAGTACTGATGCCGTCTATCATTACAGTTCCCATATTCAGCTTAATCTCCACGTCTTATCTTGTTCTTTCTAAGCAGTACAAACTCATCTGATGCGTCTAGGTATTCTGTCTCTGTGCCAAGTGCAGAAGAAAAATGGGTATATAATACTGAAGCAAGTATAACAACTCTTGAATCCAAGCCAGGCGTCTAGGTCGAGGCATCATCGTCGCCGCTACTATAAGCAACAGATCTGTTTCGTAAAGAAGTTGGTCTAACGGTTGTCCCACGTGTACGGGCACGAAGTCCTCGACCACTATGCCCTCCCCTCATAACCTTGGAAGAATGGGTATCAGGTGTGTTGGATGAAGGCCGCTTAAGGCCTTGTGTGGAGGTTGGCGACGATGCCATAGGCAACGTGTTGAAGTAATTTTCTTGAACTATAGGAATGGAAGATTGAGATGGAGAGGTGGGCGTGTCTGTCGGGGATGGGTTATGGAAGAGATGGTCATTTCTGAGCCTTTGGTCTTGAAGACTCTTCGCCCAGGCTTTTCGAAAGACACTTCCTAGAGCAACGGCTATCTCTCGCGCAACGCTGTTGCCCACTATGCGGTATTGATCAGGTGGTAGACCGAGAAGAACTTCATGATCGCGGAACCCCTGAGCTCGTCTCGCTTCCATGATGGTTAATACTCTGTTCTCCTGCCAGTGTAAAGTCCGTCCGATTTTGGAATCGCTGGGACTTTGACCAGTGACGATAGTCTCGATAAGACGCGTGGGATCTGTCGGCCGTAGGCATTGGAGTTAGGATTGGTACGGCTCATGGATACTTTTGTTGCAGGCGGAAACGCAAGTCTTTCGGAGGGGGTGAGGACCCAAGCACCGGGATGTTTCCGGTCAGGACCGTACCATGCTTGAGCGAAGTTCATACCCCATGGCTGTGTAGGAATGAGTCTGATCTTTGTGAGGAGCTTCTTGGTTAGACCAAGGGATACTCGGTGGTCGGGATAGAGGATGCAGATGTCTGGTTTGGCGTCATACACAGGCGGCAGATCGGCCGTGGCGGCGTGTGCAGAGACAAAGGGGAAAGGTGTGGCCACAGGTAAAACACGCTCAGCCATGGGTTCTCCGTTGGGCAGGTTTCCAAGACTAAGTGGTTTCGTTGTCGGTGGGTGCGCGTGGGTAGGACCAGGAGGGTTAGGGAGACAGTGACCTGGGGCAGCAAAGGCGAGAAAGACGCGGGATCGACGTTGAGGAGAACCGCAGGATGAAGCGTCGAGAAAGAAGAATTGCGTTTGGTAGCCAAGGCCGACAATGGCGCAGATGAGCTGGCTAAAGACGTCCTGGTCACGGTTTGCTTTCCTCTGGACTATACCGGGCACGTTCTCGAGAAGACCGTATCGGGGACGGTAGAGATCGATGAATGAGCCGAAGGCAGCGACGAGGGATTGGTTCTTTCGCTGGGCGGCAGTGGTTTTATCATTTGTGAGACGTGAGAAGCCTGGACAGGGACTTCCTCCTGATATAAAGTCGACGTCGCCCACGGGCGGGACATTGGAGCAGAACCTACCTTGCATAGCCAACCGTTGCAAGTCGTCAATTGAGCCAAGAAAAGGGGACACAGAGTCAGGGGATGATGCATTGGCCATGTATGTATGTATAGCTCTAGTGTCGTAGTCATTCGGCCAGCGCATCTCAATGCCACCACCGTCTTCAAGACCACGACCAAAGTTACCGCCTCCGCAGAAGAGGTCTAGGCCGCGGAGACGGGGGATAGGGTCGGAAGGGTCGAAGCCCTGTCGGAGAGATGAGGGGAAAGTGTCGAGAGGGATGCAGGAGACGGGTTCGTCGTAGGTGAGACGATGAGTTATGTAGAAGAACCCCCCGACACCATCTCTATCGTAGGGAGTTGGAATTGTGTCACCTATCTTGAAGAAGCGGACGTGGCATGGCTCTAGGATACAAATGGCTCTCGTTTCGATCATATCGCCTGAGTAGACCAGTTCGTTTGGACGTGCATCTGTGGCTTTTGGGTCGATTTCTCTTCTTCGCAATAGTCGACGAAACCGATAAATCCGTTTCCCGTACTGTTCATGCGAAGATACGAATTCACACGGTTCAGAGACACCAGTTTGCTTGTCAATCATAATCAACCGTGTTTCCCCAGACTTGAACTCTGGCGCTGTAGGTGTCGGCTTTATATGCTGACACTTGAGATGGCTCGGTTCCAAGGTAACCCATTTCCTCTCTTCGGTGATGTACGTCTGCCGACAAAAGAACTCCGCGCCGGTAGCTGACATCCCTCCAATCTCGACGTCGTGTACCCCCAAGACTTCATCTTCCCGAATCTTGGAAGATTCCTTGCATGAGCAGTGGTCAGAGAGGAATAGCTCGTTGTTCCAGGGATACTTCATCAGACCGCAGAGGGTATCAACAGCACGATAATACCAAATCACGTCGTATGATTTACGACCCCTGGCATCGACATGTACACGCTGGACAAGAGCGAACCAACGATCTACGTCGTGGAAACTATGGGGGATATCACGGCGCCATTGTGTGCCCGATTCAGCTTCGTCGCGGTGTGTCGAGATGGTATCTCCCGGTTTGATGTCAAGGATTTGTTGTGGTTCAGCCGTCGATACCGATTTCTCCTTCTCGTGGGGTGGTGCCGAGAATTCGAGGTTTCGCTTGTGTATGATGCCATTGCGAAGAGTATCCGTCTTGGAGCTCAGAGGCACTGCTTCGAGACGATCACCAAAGGGAAGATGGGAGAAGCAGTCGTACATGTACTGCGTTACCACGGTTGGAGGAACGCTGTCGTTTCCTGATTTTCTGATTGTCTCTCCCATGATTTCGTCCGTGCCGCTTCCAACCGGAGTTTCACTCCGGATATCATATTGTTTGGTCTTCTTCGGTGCGGGTTTTATGTCTGCGCCGTGAGATGGACGATATCGATTAAAATCCCAGATCTCAGCCCAGATAATATGCTTGTACGCGGCTTTGTAGCCCAAAACACCAACTGCCTCTTTATGCAGGAAGCCAATATTTGCCACGATCGATGTCCCAAAATCAGGAGAAGGATGCTGTTCTCGCCACTTGATGAACTCGGGTGCTTGTCCATGAACTTTGATCATCCAGCTGTCAAAGTCACTGCGAAAGTGAGAGATCGTGACCTTGGCTTCTTTCTCATTCATCACTTTAAGATAGTCGACGAAATGCTTTGCCAGATCAGCGACCCAGAGAAAAGGTAGGTAGAAGCGTCGATATTCCTTTGCTGGGGTGTTGAGACGATAGTAAACCTCCCGCGAGGCGTTCCTCTCCGAACGGATCCAGATCTTGTCCCGAATGGTATGTTTCGACAACACACCATAATCATCAATCGGCAAAGCCATGATGCGCACTCTCCTGACGAAGAACGCCATGTCGCCGACGCTCAGCTGCCCATCAAAGAAAAAACTGCTGTGGCCGAATTTCGTATCTAGCTGATGAAGGGACCGCATCTCCTCTGGAAAGTGAGTACGATCACAGTAGACGGCAAAGTTATCGAGTTGGAATTCGGCGTATTCGGAAATATCCTGCCCTGCGAGTTCTGCGGCTTCCAGGAGTGCGGCGATGGCGTCGCGTTCTCTGACGATGGGTGCACCAGGTTCGAAGGGTTGGTAGCATGAGCGAGGTGTGAGGAGGGTGCTTTCGGGGAGTTGGACTTGGACGTTGTCGACGAGCGGTAGAGTGATCTCAGGGGTATCTTGGATTTCAGTCGGTGTCTCGTGTACTTGCGCATCAGTGTCCTCGGGGGCGTCAATGCCTGGCTGCATGAGTGCCTGCGGCGCTTGTTCGTCCTCTGCGTTCTGGTCCAGCACGGCCCGAATTTCATCGTAGAAGCCAGCGGAAACATCATCCTCTAGCTCGGGAAGATCTTTAGACACTCTCACTGAGGATACAGGCACATGATCCAACTCGGCCATGCCGTTGACTTCTTGAATAGGTTCGGCAATGTTCATATCCTGCTCCAACGTAGTATCGCCAAATTTTGTCCATACGAGACTACCATCAACGCCCAGAATAGTGGTCTGTTTGTCCACATAATTGAATCTGTCGTCAACAAAACTTACTTCAGGAAAGGGATCAAAGTCGGCATCCTCGGCCGGGGAGTCTAGTTTCTATAACTTGATCAGCTAAGCAAATCAATTACTTGCAGTATGTCCTTACCGGCATGTTGAGGATCCCAAGTTCTATCACCGAGTATAATTATAACTCGATGTTTCATAGCCATCTATCAAACAAAGCTTGAACAGTGTTTAATAAGCACAATCGGGAGGTAGACTGTAACTGTTTGTTAAATGTCCGACACATTCACTCGAGCTCACGATCTATTTATTCATCCTAAGTAAATGACGATGAAGCGGTTCGAAAGCGGCATATCGTATACATGGGATGAAGATTATTGAGAGTTGTAAAATAAAAGGCTGTCTTATGAGCTGTCATTGAATGCAGAACTGGTCGCGCGATCAAAAGTGAATGATCAAGGATGCGTTTGGTGGTGAATTGCCAATTGGAGACTACCAGAGAGGTCCTGATGAAACAAAAAAGATGATTGTACTCTTGAGAAATAGTAAGGCGAGGTCAGGTACTAGAATTTTGTCAATGTCACTACTATCCATGAGGTTGATTCATACTACTCAGGGATACTGAAATACGCGACATGAAGGTGGGTGTAAATTTCATGCGCGAAGATAATTCCCTTGTAGATGAAGGTTCCATGCCGCGCTAAGCCATTTTGGGCTGGCAGCTATGTACGAGTGCGATATGGCTTCACCTCTTCAACAATCACCAATTTCAATTCAAGATTTCTCACAATCAATTAAAAAATAAAAGCCGTATTGAAATGATCAATTGATTCAAGTACTCCATCATAGTAATGCCTAATCTATTCATAGCATCGAGAACATGCTGCACCCGCAATGGTATATCCCAAATGCTACCAAACTCCAATGAATGCATCTCATGACTTGTTCAGCTCTCTCAAACTCTTCATCGTCTACGGCGGAATCGACTGTTGAAGCCTGGTCCACCCTTTGCTCCGTGGTTTCTCAATTTCAGTCGTTGGAAGTTTGTGTGGGCCAGCTGATTGACCTTTCTTGCTGCCTTTTTGATTGTACCTCCAGTCTTTGCAGCAGGTTTCTTGTCCTCAGCCCCAACCTCATAATCAGATCCGTCTTCCAAGGTGTCTCGCTGAGTTTCTGGGATTGCTTCCCCATCCTGGCCATGATGTTCTCCCATTTCTGGTCGCTTGATATGAATCGGCTTCATGTTGACTCTTCTCGTGGTTCGCTTCTGGCCCTTCTTCTTGTAGACCCTTGTTGGATGTTCGCCCTCCTCTACTGGACTGTCATACAGTCCCTCGTCGTCGAATCCGCCCAGCGGAAGATGTACCTGACTATGTGCAACCAGAATGTCGTCACTGGGTTTCGGCTGAGTTGGTTTCGGCAGAGCCAGTGGCTTCGGTTTGGACTGGCCCAGTTCCTCGTCCTCGACCTCTCGCAGGGCATCTAGGTCATCATCCAACTGATCCTCCTCCACCCTGCGAAGACTCGCCACAATCTCGCTCAATCCTCTTGCGAATGGTTTACGCGGTAGTCGTAGAGGTGCTGGGGCGTCAAAGTCACCATTCTCGTCCAAGACAGGGAGGGAGTTGCGCTTCAAAAAGGCCGGAGTATCAAACTGAAGTTTGGAGACGGATGAAGGAGTACCAGCTTCCAAATTGTTGTCGCGGTTCTTTAGTGGCGTCATGAAGTGATTCAGTCTCTGTCGTTTGCTAGACGACATGGGCGTCCTGCCAAGTCTTTCCGTGTCTTCCTCTGCTGTCGCTGATCTCTTACTAGCAGTGGCATTGATCTGACTTCTTGATGTCTTTTTTGAAGGTGTTCGCATCTGTGATTGTGACTTGGAAGGTGATCCGATCTCCTTTTCCACGAGCAGGTCAAATAGTCCGAGAACTCGTCCATCTCGTTGGGGTGTAGGGCCAACTGAGGTTACAGAAGCCGGGCTAAAGAGTTTTCTTGATATGGCGGGTGAGTTCATGTATTCCTCGTCATTTTGTATTCGGTTCTTAGACGGCGTTTCGATGTGTTTTGTGCGTTTGATGGGTGTCTGAGCTGGAAATGTGTCGGATTTGCGCTTCTTCAATTTCGGCTCTTCTTTGCTAGGCGGTGGTATCTTTCCCGCGATGATTTCGCGGAGCTTGTTGTATTGTTTGTATTTTGAGGCTGTTATGATTAATTATGGGGTAAATATGACATTGAATGGGTAGTTAAGCATACCAATATCTTGGTTAGCTTTGATGTCGTCTCGTCCAGGCTTTCGACCAGCGTGTGCCTTTGCCCAGTCTGCCTCCCATTGTTTCAAATCCTGCCGAAGCTGTTGTGATTGATTTTCATAATCCGCTCTTGTCTGGTCGTCCATGCTGTTCATTTTTCGTCAAACTTCGAATCCAGGTCGTGAGGAAGGGATCGAAAGTGCTGGCGTACGAACAATGACAAGGTTGAAGAATCTACAAAAATGGTGTATGGAGGTAATTAAGATCCATTCGAGATTGTCGCGACAAGCTATAAACGCGTCGGCTTTTAGTGGGACACGGATCAATCAACGCGTAAATCTGTAAACTGACAGGGTAGTTCCAGGCCTAACGTCATGGAAGCTCTCTGGAGGGGAGCCGTAAACCAGCGCCCATGACCCCCACAGTCGACAGGTACGTACCTACAATAATCCTTAGCTCCATGTTCTCATGATGCATTTCCAATCCTTCACAAATTGCCACAATATCTAGTCATGCCGTCGTCTTTATCCTGACAAACCACATCCCTTCCTTAATCTTTCTTTCTGGTCTCTTTCTCCTTCCTATTCTTCTTATTCTTTTTACTCTAGGAGTCGTATCGCA
The DNA here is from genome assembly GCA_013623535.1 of Fusarium penzigii. Taxonomy (NCBI): domain Eukaryota; kingdom Fungi; phylum Ascomycota; class Sordariomycetes; order Hypocreales; family Nectriaceae; genus Fusarium; species Fusarium penzigii. The sequence continues at coordinate 29,482 of JABFFC010000140.1, read as the reverse complement.
ATCTGCTACGCTCATCATGGAATCGGATCAGTTCAACGACGATCTTAAACGCCAAGTTCTCCAGAGTACCTTGGACGAAATCTCGACAACCAACCAAGACGCCGCCGATTGCTGTGTCATATGTCTAGAGAGCATCTCCGAAGCATGCGAAGCCGTCCCTTGTCAGCATCGCAACTTTGATTACTTGTGTCTTCTCAGTTGGATTGAACAATCGCCAAACTGCCCTCTTTGTAAGGCAGCAATATCACAGGTCCGCCACGCCCTTGACGATCCTGTCGCGAAGGTATATACCGTACCTGCACCTGCACCTAAACCCGAATCATCGGATGCAAGACATTACTCATCTGCTACAACATACCGCCGCTTCCGACCCCCTCGTCGACGCCCAGATTCAAGCCGACTATACGATCAAACTCCCGTTAGCCAGTCTGACGAGATCGCTCGGCGTAGAGACGTTTATCGCTATGGACGATACTCGAAACATGTTGGCTCTAACCGCCTTTCGCGCTATAGGGAGCTTACTCCAGCTGTATTCTGTACCGATGCAGAATTAGTATCACGGGCGCGGATGTGGATTCGTCGAGAGTTGCAAGTATTCTCGTTCTTGACACTGGACGAGTCGGACGCTTCTACGTCAGGTCCTGGAAACAATGGTGCTCGTAACACAACGGAGCGGCGAAGAGCGAATAATGCAGAGTTCCTTCTGGAGTACATTATTGCGGTTTTGAAGTCGGTTGATATTATGGGTAGTGGTGGCCAGGCTGAGAACATGCTGGCCGATTTCTTGGGGAGAGACAATACCCGTTTATTTCTCCATGAACTACGGGCTTGGCTCCGCAGTCCGTTTACAAAACTTTCCGACTGGGATAGAGCCGTTCAGTATGATGAGACAACTTCAACCTCTGGTGGTCCGAGAACGCAGGGCCAAGGTAGCAGTACAGCCTCGAGGGGTCGAGAAGTCAATGAACAAGATTCAAGGTTTACAAAAAGAGGCGGAGATTTTTACAGGCCAAACAACAATCGAACAAACCACCGACGACGGAATAGACATGGACCTTATGAAAGACCAGACGGCAGGTCTAGTCATGATGGATGACAAACGCCGCATAATTGGATAGAGATAGAGTATAGACATGATACCCGGAGGCAACTCCACATGATTGATGATTACAAATGTTTAGGTACTTTTTTGATGCCGTTATTTTCAATTTCCGCCGGCGGCACAGTTTTACTTCCGTCCACGAGCATCCACCACTTATGGGCTCAGATTCTGGTGATGTTCACGGATGCATGGTATCATAACATGGCGGAGTTCCGCCCGCTAACACAATCTCCCTTTTTGACCGGGCCGCGCTCGCCATGAAAAGGGTCTTGTCTGAATCCTTTTCCGCATGTATAAATATCAGGAGAGAACAAACTAGCCTTTCATATCTGAGCAAGCCATATCTCAACAGAACTCATTTCACACTTTGTCCTGTTCGCACACCATCAACCATGGTCTCCCTCACCATCGTCGCATTCTCAGACCCCGTCTGTCCCCATTGCTACATCGGCCTCATCCATCTCCAACGCGCCATATCTCTCTACCGCAAAACCATCCCCTCTGCGCGCGACGACACCATCATGGTTCGTTTCCACGCATACCAGCTTGATCCCCACGCAAAGACACAACCCATGCTTGAAAAAATGGCTTCCAAACTTGGCAAAGACCGCGTCCCAGAGGCTTCGGCGAAATTGCGTGAGATTGGACTGCGAGAAGGGGTGGTCTTTGACTTCAACTGTACGATTGGGAATACCAGAAATGCACATCGCTTAGACATTCTGTCGAGAAGGAAAGGGGTGGAAGTAGATGTCGCCATGGAAGTAATGAGTATGTATTTTGAAAAGGGGGGTGATATAACGGGTCTGGTGGACTTGAGTCGTGCAGCAGAGAGGGCAGGGTTGGACAAGAACGAGGTGGTGGAATGGCTAGAAGGTGAAGATGGCGGCGAGGAGGTTGATCGCGAGGTTGCAGAGGCGCAGAGGATGGGTATTCGGGGAGTGCCAAAGTATGTGATTAACGAGAAGCATGTGGTGGATGGGGCACATGATGTGAGTGCTTTTCTCGAGCAGCTTAGCTTGGCGAGAGAAGAAGCGCTACAGCTGTAGATACTTTGTCACGTTGAGAGTTTAATCAAATATCATTTCTCATCGAGGGTATCATCTTTCCTTTTTTCCTAATCCTGCCGGACCTACATCCTCATCAGCCCTCCCAGATCCTTCTCCATGGCCCTCAACCTCAACTGCAACTCCCTCTTCTTCGCCTCCATCTCTCTCGCCTCCTCCTCTTCCCTTCTCAGATCCTCTTCTGTCCACACCTCCTCCCCTTCATCCTCGTCCTCATCTTCCTCGGCCATCCAGTCCCGATCCAAACTCGCAAGCTGTTGCGCTTGTTCCTCAACCCGGGCTTCGTAGTAGGCTAGCGTGTTCTTCCCATGCGCATATTTACTTCTCAACGCTGAAATCCGCTCTCTCGCTCCGGGGAGTTCGTAAACACCACAGAGTTTCTCCGCCCCCCGTAAGAGAATAGCAACGTCGACGTCGCCTTTACGATCTGCTTCCCCGCGACGTAACTGCTCATGCATATCCCCTCCAAGCACAGCCGCCACAGCAGTCTGTCGCCGAGGATGATGCGTGCCAGAGCGAGGGGCTGGTCCCGTGGTTACCTCACCTGAAGCGACGTTAAAGACGGTTTGGCGACGTTTGGACGACTTTTGCTTCTCTGGTTCGGCAGGTTTAAGGACCGTAGCCGGCGGGGGAGGAGGCGGCACAGAGAAGAGGGCGCGCTCGTGGGGTTCTGTGTCACGAATGAGGGATGTGATATCGTGGTTTGATAGAAGAGCGTTTGTGAATATTTTAGGACGAGGGAAGCTGATATGACGATTTGTTAAAGCTTGACGATACAACACGAGAGTTGAGTACTTACGGGAGGGAGTCGATGCCTTGACATGAGTAGGCGATTTGCTCAAGATGAGCCGAGATGAGAGACATGATGACCTTTTTTTTTTGTGCCTATGAAAGACCGGTTGACTTATTGGAAAGAATATAGTACGCTCCTCTTCTCATGAACAATCACGCAGCGCAAATCAGTTTGAAAGATACAGTATCAAAATCAAAGATTAATGTTTACTTTCAACCCCCTCCAGTTAACAACCAAAACAATCCGACCAGCTGGCTTATCGATAAGCCCCGCTCCTCCACCATGACCTACTTACCCTGCATACTCAAATCTCACCCTTGTTGTCCATCCCCAAGGATAATGACCTCACTAACCAAGTCGACTTACACGAAGCCAATTTAACGTCATCAAGTTCAAGTCAACGATCAGCATAAAAGATGTGTCTGATTTAATTGTTGTTTCGTTTTAACGGTCGTTGCTCTTGCTGTCTATCAGCATCTCTATTCCAAGCCAGACATATTACTCCAGCTCAAAACAGAGATGCACTAGCATCAGCCAAGTGTTCTGCCAATATTGTCTATATATCCTGTGACATCCATCCTTGTCCGTTCATCCTTCTGATAACATCGTCAGAACCTCGTCCAAAAAACAAATCGTCTATAAGGTATAAACAAACACGCGGCCAGCAATGTTGCAATTTCTCTGTAGCCAAATGTTCCCGTGATGATTCCATCTATGCAATGCAAAAATTCGACTCCAAATCCATGCTCTGTAGCAATATGTTATAGTGCGCTGCTGAGGGATCGACGGGACTCATCAATAGATTGTGTAGAGCGTTGTACGAGGTCCGCAAATCCACACTCAAAGCTCAACTGACAGTGAAATACTAGACATCTAATGACGTCGATATCCAATCTTTGGGTCGTAAATGTTGTCCACGCTGATTCAACAGTTCAAAGGCAGTCCTTCCTCGTAGCTCATCAATCATTATTTGTGTCGTGGTGAGGCAAAACGTACACTCGCTCGGTGTTGGGATCAAGTTCGGCATTGTGAGGGATCATGATGAAGAAGAATCCACGCCCATGTAATCCATGGGCCAATAGGGCAGCTCTCGAGTGAGATCACGACCAGTAACGAAAACGTCCTCTTCGCTCGAATCGGGCTCTTCCAGTTCGTCTATGCGAGCAGGTGGTGGGTCATGAAACAAGAGACTGGTACGCTGAAGCTTCCGTCGCATATGGCGTGCACTGAACCCGGCATCGTTAACATCCAGGGCCTCGCCATTATCGTCCGAGTCGCTGAGCTCGCTATGGGTACGCTTCCCGATACTGCTTCCCATACTCGTACGGCGGAATCGACGGCGTTGTTGGCATTTTCTGTAGAACGCCATTTCCTCCTCATCATATTCGGGGTGCTCGTTATCCGATGTCTCATTACTGAGGTTAAAGTTCCTACGGTCCTTCATCTTGAGGTTTTTGAGATCCTGCATCATATCTTTATCAAGCTCTCTATGCCGTGACCTGGAACGACTCCGATTTGACTCAATCTCAGTGGGGTGCAAGACGTCAAGTCCTTCACAATCGCTATCCATGGGATCTACGTCTTCGAGAGTAAAATTGCAGGTGGCAGTAGTTGTGTTGGTGAGATGCGACGTCTCGGCCTCATCTGATGCACCAGACCTGTCTGAGTCGAAGTCCGATTCGGTATCCGACTCATCTTCGCTGGAGCTCTCCAAGTCAGACATATCGGCATCAGAATTGGCCGAGTTTCTGGAAGGGGCGGGCGCAGGCTCATTGGTTAGGCTACGTACGCTGGGGCTATCCGAGTTGTCATCTTCGTCATCTTCGTCACTGCTATCTTCGATGGCCTCAGATGAAGGAGCTGAACGGGGACTCAATTGCTCAGGGCCCAGAGATGGTTGGTAGCTGAACTGATGTCCATTGCCAACAGGTTTGATGTTTGGATCTGCCTCGAGGGTTTGAAGGTAATCATGAAAGTCGGGTTGGCGCCGGGGTTTTAGACTGGTTTTGCGGTTGACCGGCGGTGAGGTGGTGGGGGTCTCGGGCGGCGAGTTCGGGTCAGCGGTGAGGTCATGTTGCGATTTGAGATTCGGCGTCGCGGGTCGCCGCCGGATATGCCTCCTTACCATCTTGATGAGATTTCTTTTGGTATATAATCTCTCGAATGGCTAAGAGGAAAAAAACAATCGCGTATATGGTCAAGGAATTTCTGTTGTGAGAGGATAAGACCCCCGGACAAAAAAATATTTCCGTGGTAACCAACGACTTGCAGGTGGGATTGGGTGAGACCGTTGACGGGATACAATGAATCGAGGCCCCTGGGAAGGTCCAAATGTGGGGTAGTGGAGGAATGATAAAAGCCGGTGTAGTAGATTATGACGGGTGTGGCAGTGGGAGCGATAAGATGAACGGTGAGGCCCGTTGAGGCCCGTCACGGCGGGATTGGGGAAGAAACCGCAAGTAGGAGGAGAGAAAGAGAGAATGGGAAGAAAGGTAGGAGAGAGGCGGCAGAAAAAACGGCAGAAAGAAAAAAAAATCAATGCAGTCGTTTCTGGTGCCAGCTGCTGGCTACCCAAGTAATGCTAGGATGTTACGCGGGGCTGCCAACAGAGCATCGCAGGATGCAATGCACCCAAGTGGTCAAGTGGAAGTTAAGTGGGAGGGGTGAAGGGTCAATGAGGGTCGACGAGGGTCGATTGGGCGGGAATTGGCGACAGGGCTGGGTGCGGTACTTGAGAGAAACAAGACCCTCTCAAGATGGACGCGGGTTTAGGTGCTGGGTCTCGATAGAAGAGGGGCGCAGGAGGAAAACGGAGGATAGAGAGGGAAAAAAGAAGTGGAGGATGCGTGAGAGGAAGAGGATCAAGGAGTACCACAAGAATTGTGAATTTGTTGTAGGTGGTCGAGGCTGATGCAATGATGTTGGAGGTTCAGCTGCTCTAGTCGGGCCTTGGGGCCGGAAAGTAGTCAAGTCAACCTAGACTCCAACGAGAAGTTGTGAGAGGCAACGAGCGACACCGATAGCGGGCAGTCTTGTTTAGGTAGGGACGAGTTGCAGTAGCGGCAGATATAACGTTAGGTAGTAAGTGAGAGTCGTAGAACGGGCACTTGTAGTCATGGAGTGAGGATCCAAAGGAGAAATCTCCAGCACGGAGAGGATGATATACGACTTGTGTTTGGGGTCATGATAATGTTTCGCAGATGAGGGCGACAGGTTTTGCGCACACGAATTGGCGAGAAAACCAACAAGCGGGAGTACGAAATTGAGATGGGCTTCTTGTTTTGGTTGTGGTTGTGGCCCTCCACTGAAATCTGATGTATGGGTGTGTCCGAATCTCACAATAATTCGGAACCGTTCGGCTTTTGTTATTTTCGATTTAAAAAGATGACAGAGATAGAAGTTTGTTTTCTGATTATTCTTGTTCTCCTCCTTATTGACTCGATAGTAAGAAAGTCAAAGGAAGATGAGAAGAAGAAGAAGAAAATGGAACCTACTGAGTACAATAGGGATGAGAAAAGGAAGAGAAGAAAACAAAACTGAGGACGAGAACGAGAATGAGAAGCAGAATGAGAAAAAGGGAGGGACAGGAGGACAATGATGAAAGAGGGGGCAAGCTGACGGCAGGAAGGATGCGGCTTCTTCTCTCTTGCTGCACTTGATGCAGTAGAGCGGCTTGTTGATAGGTCCACTAAGAAGATAATGAGGCAGAGGAAGGCAAGAACGTCTTTGAGACTGGACTACCTGTAAGCAACGTAACTTGCTTGTTTGTATTGGTAATTGAAGATTCCATCCATGTATGGCATGGTTTGCACTCGGTACATGTACTAATGTTAGCATGCACCAGTAGACAGAGCACGGAATACGGAACAGTGCAGTTCGGCAAGTCAAGTCATTCACTCTAGTATCCAGCCTAGTACCGTGCTGCGCTGTACAGTACAGTGCTTGAGATAAGTTGGTGATTATTACCTGCATGAAATGACGGGATGGGACGAGATGTTGGAAGTTTGTCGATCCTATCCAAAGTATTGCGTTAGGGTGTACTATGTAGAATGACGCCTTTTTTGCTGGCGATTTTGTGGGTTGATATTGCAATGACCATCCATACAAAACCGCGCATAAATCAGCCCAGGTGTACGACATCTGGTATATACTACGTAGAAAATGCAGGGTCAAGGTATTGATGGATCGTTGAGCACAAACCGCAGCAGGCCTACAAAATTCAAAATCGCACAAAAAAAAAAAAAGTGAGGCCCAATTTGGCTTGCTTGTCTGCCTTTGATACGATATACTCAATGTTGTTTATTTCTCAAGTGACGAGACGATCTGATCATTCAAGCCCCATCATTCTCAAGCTGGGCACCAATTTTGTCATTATTTTCTGGGCGCCTAAACGCACTAAACAACGGCAAACTACTTTAGTGTCTGCCTCTAATCCAGAGTTAAAGGCAAGGAACAAATGCGAAGCCCTAGCGCAGTAATGTGGCACAACTTGGGTCCATGAAAATGAATGGGAAAGAGATTGATGAATGGGCTCCAATGTGCTTCAATGTGCAAATTTTTACTATGGTGTATTGGTGCTGGGTATAAGCCCATGGACCGGCCCGCTTCACCCCACGCTTTTCTATATGCTAAATTCCCCCACGACCAAGCCTCTACCTCTACGACAAAGTCTAAGTCAGGGTCTCACTGTTGGCAACGTCACTGGACACTGGACTCAGTGGCCTGCGACATCTGTAGGGATATAAACAAGTACAAGATTCCCAGGGTTCTGGTTCTGACACTGGTACTTAACCAGAGTGTCAACGGGGTGATAATTCCAACAAAGTCAGACAGCAACTGACAAGACATATAGCGAATCGAATCAACTAGAACATGCAGGTGCAATTGGATACGTGGGACAAAGCTAAAGATAAAGAGAACGAGAGAGGAAGAAGAAAAAAACTCGTTTCAACAATCCCTCCGGCGTGGATACCGGCCACAGCGGAGAATAATTGTGGAATGAATCGGTGACTATCCGGCGCCGTCTGTTACTTTGGGCATCAATACTCCAAGGAAACCGGGGCTTTTCTCGCGCACAAATGCGGTGGTCGTATCTAGCGCAGCGAGGGAAAAGTGAACGGACAGAATTCTTCCGAATGGAATGGGTTGGGAGACATGGTGATACTTGGATCCGTTGGGACGAGAAGCCCATCTTTTTTTATTATTTATGACTCTGGTTTCCCTTGCATAAGATGATGTGGATTGTGGACTACCAGATTTGGAGACGGAACAAGAAGGTATGCACGTGTTTAATGCCATGTCGACGCCATGTTCATATGAGGCATGAGGGCATGAGGGCATGAGGGCATGAGGCATGGCATGAAATAAAATGTACAAATGAGATTATAGTACAGTAAGCTGTCTTTTCCTACATTTTCGGACGATTCGTTTTTAGTTCAAGTACCTATCGTGTAGGTCCACGTCGACATCATTTTCGTGTGACCGTGAGAGTGTGTGGCAGTCATAAATGTCCGTAGTGGTATGCGTGCATACGAGAACGTCGTCGTGCAGCTGAGGTGGATGGTAGAATCGTCGCTTATCGCTGTTTAGCAGTCAGCAACGTTAGATGGCAATGACGGTTTATTCATCCGTTTCGAGCTGTACAAGCTTAAACGGTAAGTAGTGGGTTGTATGTTCAATTATGCCCTGATCTTGGTCTTCAATAAAATGATTGTGTATCCGGACAGGATGATACTGTCAAGTAGATCGGTATATTTATTGGCTTCTTCTGAAAGAGGCACTGTAGGCTTTTGCCTGATTGTCAAGAAATAGACTATACTGGTATATCTGGATCATAGATACCTACTTAGGTTCAGTTCAGTAACAAATCGATTTTACTTAGACTTAACTTAACGTTACGAGGTTGGTCTGAATCTACCCCGCCAAATTCACCCACATCCACCTCCCGTCTGTGTGTACCCAGCCAATTAAGCTACGCGCTGTCACTGATGAAACGTTCAATTGTCCAAAGTAAACATACAACATCCAAAGTATCCAATTCTCTACACCTTCACATATTAACATCTTGCCACACAACCAACAACCATGGTAAGTCTCAAGTTATTGAATAACCTCAATTGCTTTGGATGATTCATGTTGAATATTTAATGCTAACATCATCCATTACCAAGCCTCCACAACCAAAACCTCCCGGTCGCAAACGTGGCCGACCTCCAAACGCGTCCGAGGCTACCACCGCGTCGCAAACCCGCCCTGAAGGATATGAAGCTGATGTTGAGGAGCCAGCCCCTCCAAAACGAAAAGGACGACCAAGGAAAGATGCGAGTGCTGCTGTTGAGGATGAGCCGCCTCGAGGAAGACGCACAAGACGGTCTTTGGACGATGCGGAAGCGCAAAGATCACCGGTACAAGAAGATGAGGCGCAACCGAAGAAGAGACGCGGTCGCCCAGCGAAACGAGTCGGCAATGAAGATGTCGGTAATCCAGAGAACGAGGACGGGGACAGTGGGCCGTCAAAAGGGACAAAAACTACGGATGCGCAGGGCGACGAACAGGGTGCACAACCACGCAAACGAGGTCGCAAAGCACAACATGAACAGCAACAAGAGCCAGAACAAGAACCAGAAGAACAACCCAACCCTCGAAGAGGCCGGCCTCGAGTACATGATCCAGACAAAGACCGCGACCAACCACCATCTCGTCGAAGCCCTAGAACGTCATTACGCGACCTAGCTCCAAACGACGCCCATAACAAGGGCGCAAAGGCAAAATCAAAGAGGAAAACAAACCAGTCCGAAACGCAGGATAATGAAGATGGGCAGAGCGGGAATGCAGCGAGAAAGCGTCGTATAGACCAAGCGGGTGAATCGGAAGGACAACCTCCTGCAGATGAAGCACAAGACGCATCAAAGAAAAAACGCCGTCGGCGCTCTAAAGAGGATGCGCCACCTACGGACGAAGACTCTTCTCCCCCATCTCCCCCAAAGCCATATCTTCACGTCACCTCCGAAACCCGCCTCGTCCGTACGTCAACCGTCAACGCAAAATGGTCACCCCTATCCGGCTCCTCCCTCCCCGCCGCAACCACTATCCTAACGCTCGCCCACGCACCCATCCTCCAGCGCACATCCACCACACGCAACCGTCGCGCGCACGCCTCCTCCGCCCTCGACCTCGTCACCCGTCGCATATCCCGCAAACTCTCCCGCGGCATGCCCTTCCCCCCTGGGTCATCGGGCAAGCGTGGTGCGGACGCCGACGGGGGACGCGCCGCGGAACTGGATTTTGAGAATGTGCTTGACGGGAGGGCCGCGCTGGAGAGGCAGCTTGGTCCGGGTTTGCACGCCGTGCAGTTGTTGAGAGCGGAGAAGAAGAGGCTGGAGAAAGAGTTGGAGAGGGATTACAAGGCGTTGAGGGGGTTGGAAGAGAGGTCTAGGGCGCAGACGAAGCAGAGAAGGGAGCTGAGTCGAAAAGCGCACGTTCTGGCGCCTACGTCTGAACCCACAACACAAGATGCCGAGCAAAACATCACTACTCGGCAAGACACCAGCAGTCTCAAGGTACCACACATGCTTTCTCTCATCTACACAAGAGCACACGAACTAATCTACCACACAGGATGTTATCGGCACACCTCTAGAGCCACTGGCCCTCCAACTCGCAGGTCATGTGGAGAGCATCCGAGGAAATCTACAACAGGCAGAAGGAATCACGCCTCAACTTGCAAAAAGCAGAGCGGCATTACAGCATGTGCTGCAGCGATATCTTACTGGGGATGCTTACGAGCAGGTAGTTCTAGGACAATGATGTTTGGGTTTCAAGACATAGGGAGTTCTAGGATAAGATACCTGGACTTTAGTAATGACTCACAATATGAAGATGATACCACCAAGTAATGAGCCAATCCTCAAACCACAGAATATAACATGATGACATGACGAACCACTACAAATAAAGCAATAATACAGACACAAGACATCATCGTAGGGATTACAGTTCACCAAACCAAACGTCTCCATTGAGTATATACAGACAAAATATACAACTGTAAGCCAGATCGATTCGTTATCAACAAGCATCCGAAATCCACCCAGTCTATCCATCAAAAGCAAAGCGCTTGCTAGACATTTGCATGTAAGTCTGCGGTATAGGTGAACAAATTCTAATCAGAGGCAGGACAGAGCAAGAGTGAGTTGTTTTCATGATTCTCATTGAAATGTTGGAATTGAAGAGGAAAACAGGCTGGAAAAAAAGAATTGTATAGATAAGATGAATATTGTCATACATCCGGGAGAGCAGTTGTCTTCCCACCTGAGGATTGTTCCCGTCCTCCGCTAGATGCCTAACCACAAAGAAGAAAGTGACCAAAAAATGCCGGGGTTCATGTACAGTGGTACATAATCATGCACCAGGAGTTTTTATCTCCATCGGGGTATTTAACGGAGGCGGCGGGCGAAGCCAGTAGGGCGGGCATAGCCGCTCTTGGGGACAGTGCTGTTGACGGGGTAGGGGACAACAGTGACGGTGGCCTCAGCAGTAGTGGTCTCGTCGCAGTACTCCTCCTCGTCGTCCTCATCATCATCACCCTCATCCTCAGCGTCGTCAGAGCCATCGGTCTCATCCTCAGCCTTGCCAGTAACGGTGGCATCGGATCCCTGGGTCTTGGTGTCATCAGAGCCAACGGTAACGTAGACAGTGGAGGCGGGAGCAGTGACAGTGACAGTCACGGCCTCAGGGCACTCATCAGAGCCGTTGCTGGAGCTGGAACCATCGTCAGATCCGGATCCGGATCCGTTTCCGGTGCTCTTGCCATCATCACCCTCACCAGCGGTCTTGGTCTCGGTGGAGGAAGCCTCGACAACGGTCTTGGTGACGGTACCAGTGCTGGTGCGGGTGGTGGTGGTGGTGTTCTCGTCAGAGACACCCTGGTCGGTGACCTGAGCATCGTCGCAAGGGACAGTGATGGTGGTCTGGATGGTAGCCTGGACGGTGGTGGTGGTGACGCTGGCATCAGCGCCGGTGCCGAGAGTGAGGGTCAGGGTCTTGGCGGTGACAATGTCGGAGGTGATGGTGGTGAGGCTGGTGTTGGGAGACTCGGGGGAAGAGCCATCATCAGTGATGGGAGGGTAAGAACCGCCGGTGCTCAGGGGCACGGAAGCAGTGAGAGGGGCAGTGAGAGTCTTGCCAGTGATACCACCGGTCTCGGCCTCCTGGATGACGGAGGAAGAGATAGAGCCGGCGTCGGAGACGGGGCAGACGGTCTCGGTGAGGACGACAGTGTTGGTGACGACAAGGGTGGTCTTGTCGGACTCGGGGAGCTGCTCGAGAGCGGTCTTGTCGTTGGCGGGGCAGTTGGTGACGACGGGAGCACAGCTGGTGATGGTCTCAACCTGGGTGGTGAGGACGGTCAGGGTGGTGAGGCCGCTGTCAGTGCCGTTGTCTCGGCGGTAGTGCACGTGCTGGTGGGGGTACTGGTAGGCGTTGGCGACGGCGGCGAACATGCCGATGCTAGCGACGACGGACTTCATCTTGGATGATTTGGGGTGGTTTGGGGGAGAGGGTTTTGTGACGAGTTTTGTCTAAAACAATTCGAGATCTAACAAATGGCTGTAGAAATCAATTCCACAGGTTGCAACGATGAGGCAAGACACAGTTTTGCTTCAAGGGTAAAAACAGAAAACGGTGGCCGTTGGTAATGCTGTGAATGATCGTAATGGCTATGCCGGAAAAGAATGGAATGAGTCGTAGAGACTGAATGAGCGTGGAGAGTTTGTGATAGACAGAAGACTGAGAGGAAACAGAAACAGGATGAACTACAACAAGAGGTAGGAGATGATGGATATTAATGGCAAATGGAGTTGAAGGGGGGTGGCAATGAGGGCATTGGATACCTTGTTAGCTCATCTTGCCTGATGGTGTCGTTCAGGGAACAGGACTCGAAGCACAAACACCGGACTGCCAAGGTGCTGCCCAAGCATCGAGAGGGGATGGATGGGATGGCCCACCGAGTAACCCCTGTGATTTTTTTCCTCTCTCATGAGCCAGGGTTGTCTGGTGCATGCACAGGCACAGGCACCCCTGATATCAAAGTACCTACCCAGGCAGGCAAGTATCTGATCAATCAATGAGAACGGCCGCGGTGAGCAAGCGGCACTGTTACCGTTTGTCGCAGGTGCACTGTTATCGTTGATCGTGGTTCGTTAAAGCCCAGATTCCAGCATGGTGGGTAGACGAGATGATTAGCCGACTGAGGAGAAGGGGAGTCAAGATGAACACCTCACGATATCGTCTATTGTAAGTCTGAGCGGTTATGGCAACGAATGGTGGTCAGTACATCATTGGTATGGTGGACGCTGACCAAGTAGACGTAGTTATTGTGCCTGGGACAATAACATGAACAGTAAGGCGCAGTAAGCTGGCAAAAGTTAGGAGGATCATGATGGAAGCACAGAGGCCAACAGTTGCAGAGAAGAGAAGAGGGACACTCGGGCTAAGCTGTTAGTGTAACCTTGGCGTATACCAGATATGGTTTAGTTCAGGGGTCTGAGAGCTAGGGTTTCATGGACTGGCAAGGGGTGCGGCAGGGGATCTGAGACCGACGGCTTGGAGCTAAGGACCCACGCTGAAGAGAAAGTTGGAGGAAGGACCAACCGCCAATAGCACAGGTATTGTCCTGCAATCAGAGAAAAACGGCGAGAAGAAAAAGAAGAAAGGAACCATCAAGAATCCTCTCCTACCATTGATGAGCAGGTTAGTCTTACACTAGAGATTCCTCGGCTCTTGCGGTGATTTTCATGCAGAACTGGTCCGGGTAAAGGACAAGGGCATGTAAACCCCCTGATGGTGCAATTCGAAGAGTTGCACCCAATTTACGCTAGAAATCGTGGTTTTCTTCGATACGGAAAGTAGACGAAATTGGATCAAAGGGTCTGATGGGCATGGGGGATTGTTCGTCAGCAGCCACGAGAATGAAGAAATGAGGGAGTGATGCGGATAGGCATAAATCAAGGGATTGAACAAGTGTTGATTGACTTGACTTGACTTGACTTGACTTGACTTGACAACTCATCACAACTCATCACAAACTGTGTTTGTGTTGTCCGTCATGGCGCCACCACGTCAGCCCTTTTCTCATGTCTAATGCAGGTACGGAGTACAATACGCGCGTGGAAGGAGGTCTGAGACGCCACGCGGGCCAATCGATCATCCTCACAGGCTTCCCGAGACGCTTATTTGTGGGTGGCCGGTAAGCCACTTGAGCTGGACTGTGATTCCCAGGGTGTTGGCGAGGGGGAGAATTCATGATACCGGTTACTCTGATGATTACTGTACAGAACGTCTGGAATCTGATCGACATGTGAACCATATACACGGATATGAAGACAACCGTGTTTTATGACTTATTCCATGTAACTTTGACTGAGCATATTATTCCTCCTGGGCACTGCCCGTTGTATGGATTGTTACGTACTGACTAATGCCATCAACCCCTTGCAGCAACATATCCGCTCACAACATCCACTCATCTGGGCCACCTGTTCAAGTTGTGCGTTATATATGCACGTTCTTTTGCCCCTCTCGTGTCGGTGAGAGAGTTTGCAACGGCTAGAATATTCCCTTACACAAAACGGAGAAAAAGAAAAGAAAAAACACTATCCTGCATTGTGCGACGTGATGTTTAGTATTGAATATGACGGTTGATTCGCAGAACAGTCAACGATCACGGGGAAAACATTATGAAACATGATGAGTTTTTTCTTCTTCTTTCTTCGTTGATTGAAACCTCACGGCTTCACCGATCAGTACCATCCCAACCTCACTCGTTTCATGTTTCCCTTCCATCCCTTCCCCTTCTCCATCAATCCTCTAATGCAAAAGGGAAGGGCACAATACCACCATAATGCAGGTTTTCCTTCCTTCACTCTCTTGTTGAAAATCCCGTCCGTCTCATTTTAGTCGGCCACTCTCCCAATCTAACCCAGAGTTTCATGCTAGCGCCGAATCCAGAGGCAGCCCAACTTTCTCCTTTCACGATGCAACCTTCTACCACCCCTTGTGAAGATCCCTTCTATGTCAAGGGTCAGGTGATGGCTTCTCGGCTGTTAAGTTGCGAAGTTGGATCTTTACTCCATATGGAGAAGTTCGATTAATTTCTGCTCTTTACATGAGGAACTAGTAACTACCGCTATCACCCTCAAGCGGATACGTTTACCGAGATAAATGCCCGGTTCACCTGGCTCAGCCTCGTTAACATACGCAGCATTTCTTGTTGCCATCGCTGAGAAGGTTCGTTAGTAGAAAATCAATCTTCTTCTAATCATACCAACCTCAATCTCTTCCAACATGCACATGTACAGTACATGTCTGTTGACATCCCTCTGTCACAATCCATCTCTCCTTAGTCATTCCACACAGCCTCCTGAATGCCATACTCATCTCTATACGAAAGTCCCCTTCTCATGTCTAAAATTATCACAACTAAAAACACCCGCTGCTTCAACCCTTTCTCATTACAACCTCCTCATCCGCCAATATCGCACGAACTCTCCAAAACAATCACCCCCTGTAAGCCATCAGCCTACGCGGCTTCACCATCGTCCCGTCTTTTCAGCCTCCAGGCAGGATTTAAGTTGAATTGCTTTCCATCACAGACCACTACTACATATTCCTCGGCTTATCAGTATCTTCATTCTTTTTTTACGCGCAAGCCATCGTTTCAGTAAATACCCGGCACCCTGTCCCTTCTCCTGTCACAGAATAACAAGCCAACACTACGTTGTCCCCACCCTTAAATTGCATCCACTCCCCCCTATTGACTACAATTCATGAGGCGGACTTGGTGTCAGCTCTAATCCTGCTTGGCGACAAGGTAGCCAAGTAAAAGCCAATATGCCTCTTGTTGCACGTATAGTGATTGATATTTGCTTAAAATTGTTAATATCTGGCTCGTGCGGGACTTGCAAGCTTTGTTTATTTCAATGTCGGTTGTTAGGCTGATTTCTTGATATCACTAATTGTTGACGAGATGAGCGAGGCATATTGCTAGGTATCGGCTTATTTCCATTTGTTCATGCTCATTTGCCGTGCCGCATGAATCCTCCTGCGTATTTAAATCACCTCTTCCATTACCCTACATGCTGAGCAGGTATCGGTTGAAAATTGCTCGTGAATTGGACTTTTGAAATCCACCGTCACCGTAACTACCGACAAGTCACCGCTGTCCGATACGATTATCGTACTATCAAATTGGGTGCTCATGTACGCGTAAAAATGTCATCATACGACGGCCAACAAGTAAACGGTTACGAGGCATCCGAACTTTGAAGCATTTGCAGATATTCGACCTGGTTGTCCTGCCTCGTAACTTGAACCTTGCAAGGGATCATAACCCATACTTTGTCTAACCAGGGTCCCAGCGATCAGAATCACCGCTCGGCCCTGGGCCATGATTCCCGAACAAGCAGCTAATGAGATTACTACTTATTTGCTCATATATTAGTGGCGTGCAACTTGAGATCTCACCCTATCTCTCATTCCACCTCCTCGATCCTGGGTCGAGCGCGCCCACTCGAGTCAACAAGAGTTCCACTTGGGTTGATGTGAAGACCAGCAAGACTAGTCAATGTTGGACCGCTGGCCTGACTCTCTGATGGCAATATCCCTGCCATTTGCCAGTTCTCCAAACTCTCAATCACATCGTCCGCATGCTGCTTCACCAACCCATCGTTATCTGTTGCAGCCACGTACTGTAAGGTCCTTACAATGTCTTGTCGGCTGTCGTCCGTGAGGCCGAATCCAAGCTTCCGTCCAGACTGTTTGGCATTATCCAAAGCTCTTACGAAGCTCAGGACGTTAAGAATGGCAGCTCTTCGTAGGATGGCAGTTTCCATCTCACGCTCCATTGTAAGGATATTAATACATAAATCAACACTGCCAGACACAAGTGTAGGCCCAATGCCTCCTATGTTCGTCTCGATGCATGTACCAAAGATGGATAGCGCTGATGCTCGTATTCGCACATCCTCACTTCCTCGTTTGCTCTCCCAGCCTTTAAGGATTTGGGCCAGGATGTCATTATTCGCCTTTTCCTGTTCAGTCAATTCTTCCTCATCTTCCATATCCTCATCTTCGTCCTGTGCCTTCTTCGCCTTTAGCTTCTGTAGCTTTTCGTCACGGCTCTGTTTGGCCATGGTTTTGGGTCGATATCCACGTCTTCCAGCAATGGACAACAGTGTCTCGCATACTTGCTGAGCAACATCCCCTGCAAAAGTCTCACCTAGACGTTGGACAACCTGAAGCAGAGCCTCGCCAAACCGAAGTCGTACATCAGTCGACAGCTTCTCTTGTGCATCTAAGTAGTGATCGAGCAGCTCCTGCACAGCTGTCTTAGGGTGTTTGTTCGCGAGCTGCGTAAAAACTTTGATGATTCGTAGATTGATATAGTCGTCATTGTTCTCGAGGAGGTTGCAGAGAAGGACAGTCACGGCAGTAATGTCCAGCGCCGGACTGTCTGCCATGATGAGACCGGATATCAGGTTCAAGCCCTCTGACACCACGGGTGGCGGATTATCGCTACTGGTGATATAGTTCATAGCCAGACTGTATGTTCTTCTATCCTCAACCTGTCGAGTGCTTGGTGCCGCCGTGGGCTCTTCCGTTTGCTCCACCTCATCGCGGTATCTCAAGAGGAGAGCCAGATTCTTAGCAGTAGGAGATACATTAGCTCTGTCTTCTACACTCAGCCTCTGAAGCGAAGTTTCAACTGTCTGAAGCTCCTCTGGTTTGATGTGTGATTTTCGAAACGTAGGAGCTGTCACAACCAGGTTCAGGAGACTGAGGACTACGGCCAGAAGGTCGTCAGCAAGTCTCGACTGTGCATCAGCTCTGAAAACCTGACATATCAGTTCCAACAGTTGGTCAAAATGGCTGACAAGCTTGTCTGATGCTTTCTCCATGAATTTCTGCAGGATGTTGACCTCAATGAGGTCCTGAATCGGTGACGTGGATTCCTCTCCCTGTGGTCGCAAATCGACTTTGATATCCTCTTCCTGTTTTCCAGCCGTCTTGATCCATCTTTGAAGTAGTTGCAGAAATATCGTCGAAATTTCCTTGGAAGAGCATGTTGAAGTAACAAGGTCGACCAGAGTCGTTGACTTATCCTCAAGTTCATTCCAGTTCAACTCAAGATCTGAGGATGTGTCAAATGTCCGTGGCTCAACAATCTCGACATCCCCCTTCCCAGTTAGCCTGTATTTCCATTTCTTCTCTGAGTCTTTAAGCGAGCCTCGACATAGCAGGTTACGTATAAGAAGCATGATGGTCTCGGCGTTGCCGAAAAGTCGTAGGTAAGCCTGCAGTAAATTGTGAGCGGGCTTCTTGAAGTCCTGTTCTGTTGTAGGTTCTGGATTGGACCACGATGCGAGAGTCCAGATCTGGACCAGAACAGGCTTTAGGATGCGCCTGTAGAGTCCGGATGATGGGTTGGACATTAGTAGAATATTTAGTCGTCGAAGAGAAGTCTTTAGAGACTTTGAAGAGACGAGGACATGATCTCGACTCAGGTCCACAACCTCGTCTTCTTCCTTGACAACGGGCCGGTTCTGCTTCAATGATGGATTCAGATCTTCCAACATTGGTTGAACAAAGGCATTCCAGCCAGGTGAACCTTATTTACTGATGTTAGCATTTTACCTTGGTCTGTGAACACTTCCACTTACCAGGCGCTCCAAACTGTTTCCGTCCAAGGATTCCATATCCTACAATCTGGGCTGCAGTCTTGGACAACTCTTCACCAGCATCTCCGTCCATCAAGCTTAGTAGCTGGTCTCTGATACCGCTGAACCATGCATCTGGTGCCATGCTAGCAGGGACGGATGACAACAGTTTTGTCGCAACGGCAACAGCTTCATGAGTGATGCTGGCACCTTGCTTCTGAGGCGCACTCGCAGCATCAGCTGTCTTTCCAACGTTGCTAGGATGAACGCTGAAGACGAATTCCATCGTCCCGCGGACGCCATCCGGACGAAGAGGGAGTAGGGTAAGAGTCTGGAGGAGAGGGTTGCGAAGCCAGTCAGGGAGGACGGAGGGTTTGATGAGAACATTTAAAGCTGGCAGAAGTTTCCATGTTTCAGTTCTTTCCATTTGTCAGTGAATGTGTTCATATTAAGGATGCAGTAACTGGCTATGCTACCTGTCGATAAGTTGGTTGTATTCTTGTAGACCAGAAGCTTGAGTTGTAGCGTCGAGATTAGGATCAAAAGCCTTTTTCCCAGCTTCAACTATCTGCTCGATAATCTTTGGCTGTGAGCCAGCGGAACTGGTAGATGACGAACTAGCCATTTATTGTATTTGATGTGAATTCTGTCTATCATGAAACAAGGCAGATCTTGGAGATTTTGTCATCCTCTTCGAAGTTCCAACAGGTTCTCTGGGTCTTCATGTGCTAATTATACTGTACTGAGGACTGTGTGGGGTCGACACGCACTGCCATTGACATTGATCACGTGAGAACGCGTTTCTGGAGCAAACAGCTGTGGGGTAATAACCATCACCCTGGTCGCGCCTCACCACCATAAAATCATAAACCTTCATCGGTCAACATCATCGTCGAGTCCAGCCTTTTGTCATTCTTTGCTGGAGACGCGGTCACCATCTCAAGACATCAGATTTGTCACTGGTCAGTATTTGGGAACCCTTGTTTTCACCAACGCATGTACTCCTTCACTGCCCTCACCAAGCAGTAACAACTACGCGTGGCGCCTCCCCTACAGTTCTCCGACACTCGTTTTCCGCAAGGAACGTTTATTGCAGACGTTTCTTACAGGCTGGTCAACTCCACAATATGCCGCGCCCGAGCCTGTAACAGGACCTCGTGGTTTGCCGCAATTGGACTTATTGTGGTTCGCGCAGCCGTCTGAACTACGAGACGGCCCAGCCCAGGAATGAGTGCCGGGACTTAACCCTAAGAAAATATCTGGTTTCTTATCTTCGGATAAATGAACAGTCTTGCGCTCTTGTCGTTTGAGTCACCTTTTAAGTCGGCTAAGCAACCAAAGGCTCGTGATACGCCGGCTGAAAAGTAGGCTGATCGACCCGGAGGACGCTATGGCGGGCAGACTGGTGAGGAGAACAGTCCAGTCATCCTTTGTGATGCGTAAGAGGATTGTTGCCATGAGTCGATTTGATAAGAACCTCTGGCCTGAGGACGCTCGTCAGCCCTTTCCGCTGGAACCAGTACTTTGGTCAAGAGTAGGCCGTCTTTGGAGATGCGGTTGGCCTTGTGGTATATTCGGAGATGATCCTAGCTTGACCTTGTCGTCTCATGGCTCGAAACTGTCCGTTACGCCTCCGCAGTGAAGAAATGGGGCTTGAGTATGGCTACATACAGCCAGTCTCTGTGTTTCTTTCTTATTTACATCCCAAGTCCTTGCCTGTCGGACCCGCTGGTCGGTTAGCTCCTGATCGGCGGAACGGGCGTCTTGTGGACACATACAGAAACACAGGGACTGACAGACTTGCCTACTGGTATAGCTCCCGGGTTTTCTGAACTGTTCACGGCGTGACAGGTCGACGCCCCTGCTCTCATCTGTCCAACCCCTTGGCTCTACCGCTCCCAAGTCCTCACCACAGCACCAGCTAATGGTGTGTGACGCAACTGCGTCTGGCCTGACCAAGCGCATTAACCTCCAGCCGTAGGTCACAATCCTGCGGCCAGGCGGGCGCCAGTCACCCATCAGGTACCGAAAGGTCTTGTTGGTTCCTCGACCCAGTTCCAGGACATGGCTGGGTCTGAGTTGAAAGGGTGGTTTTTATGGATGTCTTTTGTCCGCCCGTTACTACCTCCCTCGATTGCTCCGTTGGAGAACGAGGGAGAGTAAACAAAAACTAGTCCTTGTTGGTAGCGCGAATCAAACAGAAGGAGTCATGCTTTGGTGATCCTGGGAAATTCGAATTGCGTCTTGTTACAACGGCTTTTGATGGCGTCGCGTCAGCGAAGGCACTGAATCTCTCTGAAGGCTGATCGATGGATGACAGTTTCGAATTTGCAATCGTCTCTTGTGGAGGTTTAGATTTGCGGCTGCTGTCCGAAGCTTCATGGGGACCCATCTCGAGTTGGAGTCAAAGTTTCGTACTTGTCCTGTGTTGTTGATGGCAGTAGCCAAAGGTCGATTCCGAAGACATGGGCGGCATTGAAGAAGCTGGGCTGTAATCTTTGGATCTTTTGGACAGGCCTCATTGGTTTGGCAGTCCTGGTTGTCCTCTCTCCTGGAACGGTAAAGGGAGGGCAACCCCCCGAGAGGGGATAAGTCTCCCTGCTTACTGACGATTTTGATATGGGTGCTAACATGATGGCAGGTTGATTCCTACTTTACGAAAGATGGATGGGAGTGGGGTGGACGAAGCGATGGTTTTGGCACGCTGAGTGGTGATTGTGTTGGAGATTGGACAATGAATCCGAAGGGCGGAAGTCGGAGTGAGGTTATCGCAATTTGGTTAAGGTGATGTCATGAAGAGTGTTGGCGATGGACAATGGTGGTGTTGAACGAATATGTAGTATAAACATGGATCAAATCTAAAATGACAATGATGCAGACTTGCAGTCGAGTCCAAGATTTACCCCAGCAATTCAACGCAACGTGATCAACTCAGGGCTCGCGTTTCATAATCACGGATAGCGGCCGAATTGGGTTTTGGAGAAGCTTGTTTCTGATGGTAGCGTTGAGACGTGGAGCCAATGGGATGGATAGAATGACCATGACGATTGAGCCTGGGATGTGGTGATGTCACTTTTGTATGCAGGAACCTGTTGTCGGAGACGCCATCGCTAGGGGCTCATCTCATTTACGCTACGAGAGTGAATTTCATGCGCCTCATAAATATTACTTCATCCCCTGGGTTGGCCCTTGGAAAAAGTAAGGCACAGTAACAAGCAGGGCTGCTTGATCCTTTCCATTAATACAGGTTGTCCTTTCCTACTTGTCCTGTTGAGGTCAATTGCCGATGCAACCCTTCTTCATCTAGACTTGACAGCTTCAATTCCTCCAAGCAATCATGCTCTGGACAGTCTTATTAGGCCTTGTGCCGGCTGCCGTTGCCTTTCCTGCCGCTGCGCCAGTCGCTGAACCAACACTGCACAGAGACTACGCCGCAGTGGCAGCGCCAGAACCGACGGCTGTGGAATTAAAGCCGCGGGATCTCCTGGATAGGGTCGAGAGTTATGTTGATGGGCTTGTCAGTGATGTAGAGAGCGGTGTCGCATCGTTTGTCAATTCGGGGATTCTGGACTTTCCAGATGGGTTTCCGACGGGTGATGCTGTGAAAAAGTCGTTGGGACTTTCGGATGATGATGATTTGGATGCTCAACCAACACAGGTTCTGAATCTCCCGTGAGTCCATATTTGTCCTTTGCTTTTTGGTGTTTCTGTCCTGCTAACACCGTCTAGTCCGTATGCCAATTGGACCGACGAAGGGTGGAATGTCCGCGTTCATGGGAACGTCTACAAGATCCCTGACGTCGACCAAGACAAGATTGATGATCTCGCCAATGTCTTCCTCATCGATATCGGTATCGAGGATCTGCCGAGCTCCCAGCAGGCGCAGGCTAGAAATGTCACCAAATCCATATTCGTGGTACAGCAGGGCGATGTGAGCGTTACCATGGACTTTGTCAACGATGTCAAGGTTGATCCGGATCAAAATGGGGGTGCCATCAACGCGGTGAGTCCTCTACATTACTTTGCATTGTTGACGCAAGAAAATACTCATTATATTTGCAGAAAGGGGGTGCACAAAAGATCAAGCTGCCTTATAACACTACCGATCAAGGCGATTTCGACGCCTTTGTGACACTACGCAACACGAGCGGGACAGATGGAGGCTACCTCAAGCCTGGTAATGAAACATCTCAGATTCAGACTATCAACCTCTACGCAGAGGGGAAGAACAACAGCGGCAACGCAACAGCTTATCTCGTTCCCACCGAAGGAATCACCATCATCTCCGACATTGACGACATCCTTCGCGTTACCAAAATCTATGAGCCCAAAGAAGGTCTTCTCAACACTTTTGCCCGTCCTTTCACCCCTTGGTTGAACATGCCGGATATCTACGCCAACTGGTCTTCTTCCATCAACGATCTTCACTTCCACTACCTCACCACGACTCCCGAGCAGGCTACTCGTAATTACATGGATTTCATCTACAAGACATACCCGCTTGGATCTTTCGACACACGTCCTCTCAACTTTTCGGACGTGTCGGCTACGCTGTCCATCCGCAAGTTTTTGCTGGACAAGATATTCCAGACGTTTCCCGAGCGTCGGTTTATTCTTGTCGGCGACACGACGAACTCGGATGTCATGAAGGCTTACCCTGCGCTGTACAAGGACTTTCCGGGTCAGGTGCAGTGTATCTTCCTGCGCAACACCAGTGCCACGGATGATGGAAATAAGTTCCCCTACAATACAGAAGGTTTCAAGGACATCCCCAAGGAGACGTACATGTTTTTCAATGTGCCGGATGATTTATCCAGGCTGGATATTGCGAATGGCCATTGTCTCAACAGTACTATCGAGCAGAACGTCACGTTCGATTATCAGGGGCTGCCATTTGGGCTCGACGATGAGAATGCTGGCTCGGGGGGTGCTATGCCGAGGAGCGGAATGGTGATGGCTGGCGTCCTTATGGCAGGACTAATGTTGGTGGTATGATAATGGAGCACGAGTATAATTAACTCTCAAGCTGCATAGCGTTTATGATAATGATATTTCTTGATGTATTCTAGCCCCAATAGAACAACACCCAAAAACATCATGATAAGGGAATGCGACGAGTGGGTGGTCTGATATCGGGATTGTATGCTATTGTACGAGAACCTGGATAAAAACTCATCATGGCAGAATTGAGCAAATTGGGTTATCCAGCATAGCAATGCTAACTACATCAGACGAGATCGGCATAGTTTGACAGATATCCATCCCCAAATGCTTTAAATTCCCCATCGGCATTACAGTACCATCACTTGGGTCGCGTTAACTGCACAACATAGCATCAAAAGGAACGAAAAGTCATCCTGTTCGTATCTCATCAGCTCACCTACCCTATCTCCCTCCCTTGTCCGGCATACAAGAGGATGAACCCACAGGGCCCCATGGACGATTAGCTGTGCTATGCTGGATAGACAGGGGAAGCTTCCCTCATTCGTTGTTGGCCGTTCGTCATCTTTGTCCATGAGATCGGTCGCTAGTATAAGATGATAAGTAAACGAGACGAGAAGAGCCAACGGCGCCCCCCGGGTTTCACGTAAAGCTGACATCGCCAGATGGCTTCTCGTTGTCACCCCCTTGTTCACATGCACACAGCAACACTGCCTAGGTATACCTGCTCATATCCGACCAATCCGTGATACGAATTGAATGCGAACTCCATAATATTTTTTCTCCTCCGTACATGCATAATAAATATGTTTATTTCTTCCCATCTTCACTTCTTGTGGTATTTGGCAAACCCCGTATAATGGTCTCTTTATTCTCTGGAAGAGGAACCAAAGTAGAAGGAAAAAGCAAAAAAAATCGAACGGGTGCCGTGCCATGGAGCCCTGTTTAGCTCATGGGTCCGTTCTCTTGGAGAAGAAAAAGAAATGGGCTGATCTTGAAGAGGGGACCCGAGGGGGTCCATGACCAGGGTGGTCCATGAACAAGGGCCAGGGGAGGGCAGGCAAACACTGGGGAGAGGGTCTTTGATACAGTCAGTATTTGGATTGAACAGGGAGAGGGGCGTTGGATATGATAGATCTTTCTGCTAAATCATGTAGGAACGGGACAAGAGTACAGAAAGGAACGAAAAGAACATGTTGATACGAGAGAGGGGCCGATTTTGCAGGAGAATGAGATCATGGTCCACTGGGATGACAAGGACAGAAAGACAGGGAGAGAGGGGGTCTGGCTCTGCTGTGACGAGATTTGAGCAAGAGTCTCACTGGGAAGATCTCGGTTTCTCTGGAGAAATTTCCGAGCTTCCTGTTTCTCCTTAACTCTTTCGTGCCATGTTCATGTCTATCACTGACCAGGTCAGCTTGGAGAGATATCCCCGATTGGATATAATTAATTTGATAGTCCTTGCTTTGTAGCCTGGTGTCATGAAAATGGTGGGATATGGATTGTAGATGCAGCTACGTCAAGCATAAAAAGAAAGAATTGGAAAAAAAAAGAAAAGAGGCACAGGCATACTGAGAGACCGTACCTGTCCATCTTCACCACCAAGTAGTAGATTGATACTCTACTTGTGGCATGTGTAAGGCGTGTACCTGCGCCCTGTCCCTTAGTCTCAAGACTAAACCAATTGATCTGATATCCATCCATATCCCATATCCATTTCCCTATCGATGTGATGTGATGTGTTGTCAGCTAGAGCTAGTACGGGCACAGAAATCCGCTCAAGCTATGATCGTACCCCATCATCTGCTAAGCATTCGGCGTAGACCGATGTGACAACACCATGGCTCCGTTATTTTCTGGAAGCGTTGTTGTCTCTTTTGCGCTGTCATTTGTTTCAATGTTGAATAAAACTCTTCCGTATGATATATTGATTAATGAGGCGGGCACCAGTGGAACGCCATCAGCTCTGCGGTGGAGATGGAGATGGAAGATGCGCTTTGACTGCATGTACTCTGCCTACTAGTCTGATCACAGGCTGAGTGGAAGGGAAGTGTCTCGGAATACTGATCCTGCCATGGGCTACCTGCAGACAAAGTAGGTACCTAATATGTAGGATACCTGAATGGTAATGTAGCTTCGTGCCTTGTAAGATTTGAAAGGTACAGTCATATCCTATCGTGGCATGGCTTGTTTGGCGCTAACTCAGCCTTCTGTACCTTCCTGTCTTCTCTTCTCCCCCAAGGTTATTCCTGGCCACGAATCCTCCCGTCAGCAGGAACGGAATACACGTCACGTTTGTAACAGTATTCTGCTTCCTTCCTCCCGCTCAGTCCTATATGCATTGCAGAAACCCTTAAGCTGTTACAATTCCAATCGAGGAGAAAAAGGAAGGAGACACTCTGAAACTTTAGCGACTCGGCAAGAGATCAGATAGGCGGGAAGTAGCGAAGAAAAAGAAAGCAAATAGGTGACAGTTCACTTGTCGCATATGCTCATCTGTCATTATCTCATCCAGGCAACATAACGACTCCATTTTCACCAAAACCTCAACACACGATGGATGCAAAATCTCACTTAGCATAGCTTTACTCTCCACTCAATTTGCTTCTTACCAATTGCCGTTTCGAAACGCTGTACCGTGCAAGGCGCTCTACACTCATGGTTCCTCTGTTGTTATTAATGCTGTTCTCTTTGGCTAATCAAGTACAGAGTACAACCACAGCTATAGCCTATTGGACAGAGCTTCAGCTTCGCTTTAATTTCATAACGTTACGCGCCGCTCTCAAACGTGGCTAGAGCTTGCCTAGACAACCGTCCCACCACCCGTCAGCGGCAGCAAGCGAGTCTTGTCTGTAGGAGAGCGCTAAATTCATCAACAGCAAACATGCAATTGCCCACTCTGACTGGCTCGCTGTGGCTGCTACCAGGACTAGCCGACTAGGTCAGGCCCGTCGGTGTTTGCACAACCTGTGTGGCACACTGGCACGTTGTCGCAGTGGGAGCCGTTACGCTGTTCCAAATCCAGGAAAGCCAACCGTTTGATGAGCAGGTCCCCTTTGCAGGCAAGGCACTCTGCAGTGCAGCGTAAGCAGTGCACAAGAATAGGACGCAGATATAGACCAACCACGACCACTGGTAACCGTCGGCATCTCTACTTACTACAAAAGTGACGGAAAAGAGGAACAAGCGGATCGTCCGGGCCCCTCTACCAATTTGCCCATTCGATTTCATCGAGATTCGGTTCAGCGTTCTGGTTCGAACGGTGATGTTCCGCAACCCGGGTGGGCCTGGTTTCTGTCCCTCAGTGAGACACGGGACGACAGGCTAACATGTAGACAAGCAGGGATCATCAGGCCAGGCGCTGATTGTGTGGCATGCAACATCTTGCGACACGGCTCTGACCTTGGACCTTGATCTGTTGCCTTGACATGATCTCGTGCACCCTTGAGCCGATACTGACTCGCCTGACCCGCCAGAAAATCACCATCATTCGAACCTCACATCACCTGTCATTCAAGCTTTGATCCACACAAGGACGAAAAAAGAGAGGAACAGTGCTCAAGCATATGCGATATGTCGCTCATCAATCTGATGAGTGTAAAAATGTCAATTTCCAGCTCCGAAGTCGCCCCCTTCCTGAATTTGATGTAGAGACGAACAAGAAAAGATAAATGCAAAAAAACTCGGCAAGTTTTCATCCCACCCAATAATTCATACACTGTTTACGCCCGTTGCATGATCCCAATAAAAAGCACAAGGGGGACTCTTTGTAAAAGAAGATCCCGAATGATAAAAAAAATAAAAAATGACAATCCAGAATGGAGCCCCCCCGTCTCCAAACGTCTAACTCAGCGCGCGCATGGGTATCTTCTGAGGGGTGTGTTTCCTGCGGTTATTACTCCCGCCACCAATCTCGTGTGTCTTTCTCTCATTTCTCTGTGCTGCGGTTGAACAGCATCACACAGTTGATGTTGTAACGCTGCACCACGCATGATGGCATGCTCCTTTTTGTCGAGTCCAAATTTCCAAGCGGAGCCTTGCATTTCCTGGTCAAGTGGAAGCTGTCGTTGTTGTATTCCATCCGTTGAATCGCAATAAATAAACAAAAAGAAAAGAAGAAAAAAGGTAGACGTATGACAGGGAGGAGAAAGAGGAAGAGAGGAGGGGAAAAGAAAAGAAAAGGCAGTATTGTATTTGCCCTCCTTTCTTCCTTAGTCGTCGATGCATTATTACCCAGAACCAATGTCTTTTTTATCGTCCATAGTGGGCGCCGTCAAGGGTGGTGGCTCTTGTTGTACCCCTCCAGGCGTTCCGGTGGTCAAAAGCGATGATGTGACATTATCCCCGGTAAGCCTGGCATCGCACTAGTGACTGGCATTGAGGGCGGTGGTCGGTTGGCTTTGTCTCTTAGTGTCCAGTCGTCGCCAGGTTCTGAGGGAGCGACGAGCTCCATGAGGGTGTATTGAAGAATGCCGTCGAGTACTCGTGGGACAACAATGTCTCGGGGAAGACCCCATGACGGCAGAGGAAGTTCTTCGTTGTCTCGTCCATCGGCCTAGTTGTCATGACATGTTAGAATATGTGACCATCGCAATGCAACAACAGCAAACGGTGATCATGGATGAACATACAAGACATGATGCGCATGGCGCATTATTTACCCAAACCCAGTTGGGGCAGTTGTGAGTATAAAAGTACTTGCATCGGTATTTATAAAAGCCGCCAGTACCACTCATTGTGATGAGATGAGGTGTGATGTGAAATAAGAGGAGGAGGAGGAAGAGTAAGAGGGAGAGTAAGAGGAAGAGAGGAGAGGTCAATTGTTGGAGACTCCAATATGAGGAAGGGAAAAGGTCGAGTTGGAAAGGAATCAAGATTTGTTGGTACAGAATGGAAACATGAAGGGAAGCAATGGGATCGAGAACGGGGTGGCAGATTGCGACGGCAGAGAGTTTTATATGAGCTAACATTCGATGGGATGGGCAAGCAGTAGCAGTAGCAGAAGCAGAAGCAGGTGAAGTGACGTGAACCCCCGATGCTGGCGCGGAAGCGAGGCCTAGGCTGGGGAAAGGGTCGAACGATATTCTTTGTACTACAGACTAGACTAAGGTAGGTACTGCAGAAACGGTGCCACAGAATTTGAGAGAGACACAGACACACAGACTTGACAGACTGTGAGGGTAGGAAGAGAAGAAGGAAAAAAAAAAAGGCCGATGGCCAACATGTCAAGGATCCCCAGGTCGGGCGGAGCTCCAAGTCTCCTAGGGCGGGAGCGGGCTGGCATGATCAATAGCACAAGAGCGTTGACAAGGTGCGTCTCTGGTGGGAATTTCGTTACAGTGCAGCAGCAGTGCAATGCAGTGCACACACATACATATGTCCATAGTACATTAGTACATACATGGTATGTTATTTATTTAGGTGCATAAGTTTCTTCTGATTTGCCGTTCGGTGGGCGACAGACAATTTACATGACGGGATAGGACATGAGAAATGGTAACACTCTGAGTATGGCTAATACGGTTCAGGAGTAGGAGGAGGAGTATGAGTTAGGAGGAAGTACGAGGAGGTACGAGGAGGGGAAGAGAGGGTAAAGAACTTGACGGGGATAGGATGGAAAAAATCAATGCAAAGATGCCGGCCAGGAAGACAAGAGAGCGAATGATGATTTGACGTCGCAATGCCGTTTTTCTGATGAGAATTCACTGATGTGCTTGCTTGCCGTGTGCCTGCCTGCTGTATCTTGCTTGTTCTCCTCCCCTCTCCTCCAATAGCAGCAAGATGGTCCCCGCTACCATTGGTTATGTGGTAGGGAGCAGTATGTACTGTAGCCTGTAGGTACTAGGGAAGGGGAGGAGGGGAGGAGGGG